>CM059190.1:68789136-69044136 GCA_030323885.1 Branchipolynoe longqiensis | reverse complement strand
ATCTATCTATAACTTAGTTGATTTAATACAAAAGCAAAATAAAAAGGGGAAAGGGAGCCTATTATATATACCCTATATATAAAGAATATGTCGTTTAATACGGAAGCAACATAAAGTTTGACAAGACTTTTTTTTAAACCCACCCAAAACACCGATAAAGTTGAGGGTCAGGTGGTCAGTAGTTCCACTTCAAGTTACGTGGCAGGGGAGTGAGACTTGGGGGCAAGGTCATGGCCAGTGCAGGACCAAGGGGAGTGAGGGAGGGGAGGGAGGGAGGGAGGGAGGGAGGGGGGGGAGGGAGGGGGGAGGGAGGAGGGAGGGAGGGATGGAGGGAGGGAGGGAGGGAGGGACGGAGGGACGGAGGGGGGGAGGGAGGGAGCGAGGGATGGAAGGAGGGAGGAAGGGAGGGAGGGAGGGAGGAAGGGAGGGAGGGAAAAGGGGGGAAGGAAGGGAGGGTAGGAGAGGTGGAGAAGGAGAAGGAGAAGGAGAAGGAGAAGGAGAAGGAGAGGGAGATGGAGAAGGAGAAGGAGAGGGAGAGGGAGAGGGAGAGGGAGAGGGAGAGGGAGAGGGGGAAGGAGGACAAGATGGGGCAGTGTGCGGCAGGGCCAGTGTATGAGTGGGGAGGCTGGGATGGGCAGAGACGGGAGGGAGAGTCAGAGGGCGACATGGCCGGGGGGTGGCGGCCGGGGGCGGCGGCCGGGGCCGTTAGTCTTGGCGGGGTGGCTGGCTGGCGGCGGTCATTGCCCCACGGAGTCCCAGTCCATGAGGCCCTCGTCTTTGTGACCCGGCCCTGAGGGGGGTGCGCCCGACACCGCTCCCCTGCAGGCGGCGGGATTCGCCTCCTCACAACCCGGGCATTGACTCCCGGGGCCCCCACCTGGAGTTGGGTCGGCGCGTTACCAAGCAACCAGCCGACCTGAGTCACCAATATATATATATGGAAGAAGTAGCAAAGTGACGGTCGCAATACCCACCCCACCAGCTCGCCTGCATCCTCCCACCCCCTTTCCTCCCTCTCCCCTCCCCACCCCCATCCCTCCTTCCCAAGGCTGCTTCCGGTGCGACGAATAGCTTGCTCTTATTTATTATACAAGCTCGTGTTCATAATCTCCACGTTTGTAAGCGTCCAGTTATAAAAACGGAAGCCCCGAGACGACAGTAGTTGGCGGGGAAGCAACCCCCCCCCCCCCCCCGCTACATCCCAGCACCCCCTCAGCGCCACCTATGCCCCCTTGAGTGCGAGACAAGGTTTTGCAAGCGATCGCCAAGGAATTACACTGAAATTACATGTACGCTACTTTACTCATTTACATTATATTAACATGATGTGAAATTGAACAATTTTATTATGACAATACTAAAATAACGTAATTCAGTATTTAAACTATGTATAGTTTAATTATATGTAATTAAACTTTACAGTAACCAAATTGCATTGCATGACTAATAATTCATACAATGATAATAATATTAATTTTAAAATTTAAATACGAAAATAAATTCAATTTAACATTTAAACCCACTTAATATTAAAAGTAACTTTTGGTATATCAATCATCAAAATACACATAAATAAAATGCAATTGTAACACTAATAATTAAATAACAATATTGGTGATAATGAGGACACTGACAACGAAAATAAAAATATTAACAAATTATGGTGGTAATATATTAAAATGACAATAACAACGATTATCATTATCCTTCGACAATACATTAAATTCACCATTCTCAACGCAACGCAACCATTAGAATGTTGGAATTAATATTAAAGCTACGTAGTTCGATGAAAACATCAAATTTAAAAAACCAAAACACTTATTTAGATTTGATCCTAGTTCCTACATATCAAACTTAGATATTGGTGGACTTATTCAGCATTTGTTGCTACATAGAAGGGTATATTACACCACTTTAATATAAACTGTTACTGCTGAAGATTATGGTCTACTTTAGACGTAAATCGATTAAATGGTTAACTTTTGAGATAGTTAAAGTGCAAACATCCAATGTTAATTTTGGCAAGCTTGCCAAAACTTTAACACCATATGATTATGCAGTAAGAGATTCTATTAAATTGGTGTAATATCTCCCCTTCTATATGGCAACAAATGCTTAATAAGTGCATCAGTATCTAAGTTAGGCCCCAGTCACACTACGGCTAGCGTTCGCTTGAGACCACTTTGTGACCAAAAGCTGGCAACCTCCTTGTGACCTCCCGTCCTGATATGACCTTAGATGTTGCTGGGACGTAAAACAACAACAAACAAATCCTTGTGACCAAAGCAAAAAAAACAACAATGGTTGGCGACCAGTCAGCGAGTTGTTGCAGCGGTGTTATGGTCGCCGAGTGGTCATTGAAATTCGAGCAACTCGGGTGACCCGAGTCGCCCGGGTCGTGTTAATCGAATACGGCCAGTGTGACTGGAGGGGGTGGGTCAGATATATATAGAATCAAATCTAGGTCAGTGTTTTGGGTTTCAGAAAATTAATGCTTCATCGGACAATGCAGCTTTAACTCAGAAAATGGCAAAAACTTAAAATTAGTCTATGCAGCAGTAGTAAAACGTTTGAAGGCGGACCGCCCCCCCCCCCCCCCCACACAGCGACGTCTCCCCCCCCCCCCCCCCTCGGCTTATCATAACGGCGTCATGACTGCCGGGGGCCCGCCGCCCGACCCCCCGCCGCACCCCCCGCGCGCCTGCCCGCTCAATATGGGCCCGGCCGGCCTGTGTACCCCACCGCCAGAGGCAATTAAATGTCCATAATGCCCATTGTCGAACAGGTGCCCCCCGCTGGACACGGGCCGACCCCATGGTTAGCATGTGGGAAGCGCCTAGGCAGCGTGCAGAAATTTAATTGTGTTGATATTACACCCCCCACCCCCAACTGCGTCGCAATTTTGGTTAAAAATAAACACTCAAGAACGCGTAAACTTTAAAAGTTGCATAGTCCGATGGTTTTTGAGTTTCTGCCATTTTCTGAGATAACGGCGTTATGTTTGTTTGTTGTTGTTTTACGTCTTAGCAACATCTCAGGTCATATCAGGACAGACGGCGTTAGGTTGATTGTTGTGATCTACTTTACGTTAGTTTGAAGTAACTTATTTTAAATAGCTACCTTTGGAGATATCTATAGTGAAAACATGCCAAATTAATTTTGGCAAGCACATAAAAATGTTGACGCTATGGGATTCATCAGTAACCGTCTTCGATGTTGCAGGGATGTAAAACACCAACAAACAAAGACCAGACGGGATGGCCGAACGAGTTGAGCATCTGTCTCCTGTTTTGGGATATTGGGGGATCAGAACCCATGGGTTTGTGGGTTTGAACCCTGAGCGAGTCAAACCAATGACTTAAAAATTGATACTTAAGTCACTTCCTAGCCAGGTGCTCGGCATTATTAGGATAAGGCAAAGACTCACTGGCTCAGTGTCAGGATAATGTGACTGAGTGGAATATCAGGTCATGGTGCTGGTGGCCTGGTCTCCCAGTGGGGCAGCACTATAAAATCACAAGGGTGTGCACTGTCGCACGGGGTACTGACCCATCCTGATATGACCTTAGATGTTGCTAGGACATAAAAACAACAAACAAACCAACCAACAAACAAACAAACCGACCCTTCAGTCATCTCAGACATCACTAGATGTGATAGAAAACTCATCAATGAGTAACGCTGGTATTAAAAAATATATTTGTTCATCTAGAGACTTGACACATATATATATATCCTCGTAGGGAACAGGAAATGATGATCCCCCCCCCCCCTCAACCCATCCTTCAGTGGAGAAATAAACGTCGGATCAGTTAAGTCGGATATTGCTTAATGTTGCAGAGTCCGATGGCTGTTGAATTTCCCATTTTCTCTCTCCCTTTTTAAAGATAGATATATCGGGTTGGCGATTATAACCTACTAATTCATTAGTCTGGACTAACTTTGATCAAAAATGGCTAACTTTGGTGCAAATTGAATTGAAAGAACACCAAAGAATGTTGCCAAGCTTGACAAAACTCCTGTAACTATGACCAGTATTGCCTGATCCATCTCACGATGGCCATGTGACATAAGTTGACCTACTAATATAGTAATAATGTAAGTAGCCTCCAGGGGCAGTATGCATGGGGCGGTGCTAGTGCCATAACCAAGTTTTGGTGGGCACCACACGGCTAACGGTGGAGAATCTGCATGCAAGAAGCGGTGCCAACACTAGCTGCCGACCATAGCATAGGCTAAGCTACACTGCTTTCATATCAGGTTTAACGGCAGGTCGCGCCGGTTAGTGTGCCGTCAGTGTGTGTGTGTGGGTGTCAATAGCACTTGGATTTTGGGTTTAATTTGACCAAATTTCACTTTTTTGACTAGACTATTCTCATAAATAACATTATTTGAACCCCCGGGTGAATATTCATGACTCTAAATGACAGAATTAGAATTTAGACCATAGCAGTGAATAGATTTGTGCTATTTTTGTTTATCTTTGACAATATCGCCGCCGATGCGGCGGCGGTGTTAATATAGCTTCAATTTTGGGCTTAATTTGACCAAATTTCACTTTTTGAGAAAACTATTCTCATAAATAATATTATTTGAACCCCCGAGTGAATATTCATGACTCTAAATAACAGAATTAGATGGTAGCAATGAATAGATTTTTGCTATTTGTTTTACTTACATACACTTGGTAGGAGAATGAACTGCTTCTATCCAACCACGATGCAGGAGTAGTGTGATGCCAACGTCACATGGAAATCCTCAATAACAAGGCTAGCTGGTGCCCGGTGTGTGGAGACTGCAAGCTGGCCGGTACACGCTGGTACCAGTTAAGGGGGATACCCCAAATCTAAAAATAATTCCAAGGTTTACTACCCACACCAGTTTGGGCACCTCTGCATACAACTTGACCTACTCCACCACGTCGGTGATAGCTTCCATGGCACGAGCATTTAGCACCGGGAGCGCGTAGCACTGCTTCATGCATATGGCCCCATGGGCCATATGCATGATGCAGTGTTAGCGCTCCAAAACTGGTTTTGGTCGGAATCCCCCATTTAGCGACGCGAGGCAAACATGCATATGGCCTCTGGAACCTGTCTAAGCTACACGTGGCACTTAGAAACAGGGCAGAGGAAATGAGCTCATGAGATTGACCTAATTTGTTAGTGATGTTCCTGCTTAATCGAGTTAATAGGTTTCTCAAAGTAGGGATGGTAATTGGTATAATAAATCATAGATTATTCTTTCTATGCTGTCCCAAATCATTAGTTAATGTACCAGAATCTAAGGTAGAGATAGAGAATCAAATGTAGGTAACGGCTTTAATTTGGACAAAATTATATCCCATTGGACCATGTAACTTTAAACCTATGCAGAAGTTGAGCGTTTGACTCCTCCTCCCCTCTCCCCCCAACACACACTCCGATCCCCACCTGCCGAGATAAGGAAGCTGACTGGGAGCCTCACTAATACCGACAGGACCACCAGGGAGAGGCACAGGCGGCCTCATTGTGCACACGGCCGCGTCTGTTGTCATTGGGCGCGCGTCTAATTATTTCTCACCCACCCATGCCCAGTCGTGCATGCGCACCACAGCATGGACCAGGATACTGTAGTGCCCAGCTTCAAAGCACAACTCAAACGTCCAGAACAATATATACCTGACATAGCAGGTGTTCAGTAATCGGAGGGACAGTCTGTGTGTTGGTGGTGTTGGTGGTGTTGGTGGTGTTGGTGGTGTTGGTGGTGTTGGTGGTGTTGGTGGTGTTGGTGATGGGAGTATTAGTTGGTCGGTTGTTGTAGTTTTACATCCTTGCAATATCTAAGGTCATATCAGGACGGGTACCGACTTGTGACAGTGCACACTCATGACTTTATAGTGTTGCCCGTCTGGGAAATCAGGTTGCTGGCACCAGGTCACAATATCCCACTCAGTCACATTAGCCTGACACTGCTAACCAGTCCTTTCCCTGTCCTATTAATGCTGAGCCCCTGGCTAGGAAGCAACAAGTATCAATTGTATAAGTCATTGGTTTGACTCGATGGGCAACCAAACTCCCGCATGTGAAGCCCGCGCTATAGAGGGAGTGCATGTGATGTCATCACTTAGCAGTGAGCCATCTTGGAGTACACTTAATAGCACCTATGGTGCCCCCTGTCATATACCAAGAACACTACAGCCACCATTGGGCCTACCTATAGTTAGGGCTGCTGAAGTGTGTGGCGCCACCTAGTGGGTACTGCCTGAACCTATCTAATTCTTCAACAGTCTCGATGTCGGACATCCGGGCACTTTTGGGGTTCACGGCGCGCGAAGGGTAAAACAAATGCTACTCCCATAGAAACAACATTAGAACTACCCTATCTATCACAGTGATTTCTGCTTTTTGGTGCTTTGAAAGCAAATTTCTCTTGTTTCTATTAAATAGTTCAGATCTTTCTCTATAATTTCATGTTCAGCTTTTTTTTTTATCAGCCAATTGGAAGTTCTTGAATTTATTTGGCGAAAATAGTTTTTGAGGCCATGATCTGGTAAGGCTAACACTGGCACTGACACTCAGAATATCCCAACTTTCACTATTATCTCTGTTTTTAATACTTTCAGAGAAAATTGCTCTTAGGTTAAATTAAACACCTCAGATCTTCCTCTTCAATCGCGCATTGAGATATTTTTAATCGATTCGATGAAAGTTTTTTAATTTATTTTACAAAAATAAATGCTACCCATAGACATAGCATTGCCACAGCACACATCACAGCGTATTTTACCCTTCGTGGGCTAGTTTCAGGGGTTGTGACGTCATGCCGACATCGAGAATTCAAAGTGTCAACATACTGTGCTTTAGCAACGATGTGAGGCTACATGATTAAAAAAATATTTCTCCTCCATCAAAAACCCATTTCTCCCAACTTTTCAGGCCAAACTGCTCAAAACAGTGACAAATAAACCAACAAATTGGTAAATAAACACAATGTAAGCACTTCCAAGCCTTTCATATGTAATCCAATATGGCCACCGGAAGTTGTCTCGTGACGTCATTACACCCCCTCTATACTGATTCGGCCACCGCACCGAGTGGTGGTAGTAGAAGTATTAGTAATAGTGGTATTAGTAGTGGTGGTAGTGGTGACGGTGGTGTTACCAGTGGTAGTGGTAGTACTAGTAGTAGTAGGGGTGGTGGTAGTAGTTTATTTGTTTGTTGGGATTTTATATCCTGGCAACATCTAAGATCATATCAGGATGGGTACTGACTTGTGACATTGCACACTCATGACGATGTGATAGTGCTGTCTGACTCGGCAACCAGGCTGGCACCAAGGAAACATGCGCCGTTAACGATTCTGCCCCTGCATTCGGTGGTAGTAGTAGTGGTGGCGGTGGTAGCATTAGTGGTGGTAGAGGTAGTAGTAGTAGTAGTGGTGGTAGTGCAGTGAGGTGCACTGACCTCCCCAAGTGAAATGCCACATACACAGGTTGGTGCTGGTAGGTTGCTTGCATCAGGAAGCCTGATAGACCAATTGGTAATGTTAGACTGCTAGCCTTAGAATGGCAGAAGTGTATGTTCGAGTACTGCTTTAAAGTTGCATAGTCCGGTGGTTTATAGTTTCTGTCATTTTCTGAGATAAATACATTAGATTGATCGCTATAGACTACCATACTTTAGTTTGAAGTAACTTTTAATTTAGATGGTTAACTTTTGGAAATATTTTAAGTACAACCATGCAAATTTAAGTTAGATATGTATAATCAAATCTAGATAATTGTTTTGGTTTTGAAAATTTGATATTTTTATCGGACTATGCAACTTTAAGTGCAATCATCCAGAAAAACACCTCAGTCGACAGTAGTGTATGGTGTGACATTTGTTTTGTCATGAATGGTGTTTTAACATATATATATACTCCTCCGGTGCGAATGATGAACAGGTAGCACTGGTCACGCGCATTGGGTTTGTTTGTTTGTTGTTGTTTTACATCCTAGCAACATCTAAGGTCATGTCAGGACGGGTACCGACTTGTGACTGTGCACTCATGGCGACTTTATAGTGCTGCCCCACTGGGAAATCAGGCTGCGGTCACAATGACCAACTATCCCACTCAGTCACATTTTGCGGACACTAGCTAACCAGTCCTTGCCCTATCCGATTAATGCCTAGCGCTTGGATAGAAAGTGACAAGTATCAATTTTATAAGTCATTCGTTTGACTTGACCGGGAACCGAACTCCTGATCTCCCGCACGCGAGCCCTGCGCTCTACCGAATCGGACACTGCGCCCAGTGGCAGTACATAGAATAATGCAATATCTATAATAACAAGCAATTTCCTTCCGTGGCGGCGCCATCGAAGTTAGCAGAAGTATAGATAAAGCATTCACCTGGTACTCGCAGTACACAGGTGAATACCATCCCTATATAAAAATGGTCGAAAAAGCGGGTTAAGGAAATGAGAGCCTAATTTCACAATCTAAGAAGCAACAATTATTCTTTACATATGTCTTATTGATAGCCCGCTACCTTTGAGTTGAAAAATATAATGTAATATCTAGTTTAATAAGATTTAAAATTGAAATCGACGGCGTTCTAGCACCACCATCTTGTCTTTTTGCATTCTCTCCCATTTCACCAACTCTGTGCCTATATGGGTAGCCTTTTGATACTGGAGCCACAGTTTCTAGTTCATATTCCATACTAACCCTATTTTCGCCCGTATTTACACTATGTTGTCCTTCACCCATGTACTACAATTACCGGGTGAATCTTTTATCTAGCAGAAGTAATGATATTCAGTATGTTGAGTGGAGAAATAGCTGATAGAAAAGTATCAAGAATAATTGCACACATAGTGTCACACGATTTAAAGCACACGACATATTGTAAAATATTCCGATAATGGGCAGAGGGGGAAAATGGAAATCCTCTATTATTATTCTGTGTGGCCGGCCAAGAGTGTGTGTATATGAGTCTGTCTCAAAAGGTGATCAGTAATATGGGACAAAACTTTGTCCATTGTAACGATCAACATATGATCTGCTCATGCACTTGCTCAGGATAAACTGATTTATAGTGTTTCATAATCACAACACAATACATATTGATTTGAAGCAAATTTTCTTGTGTTTTCAGTGTAACTGCTTCTGTGCTGTTTTGTGTCAATCGTCACGGAGACAACAACAAAATTAGTTAGGACCTTCTGAGACAGGCTCATATGTATGTTGTGTATATATATATATGGCTTGGCCGATGCCAAAGGGCAGGTAATTATAGAATTAGTGATGATTGGCAGGTCTGGGTGATAACACTCAGGGCCTGTCTCTCTGCTGAGGTAGGGGTCAATGCACACAGGGGCCAGGGGTGGTGGTGGCCACAGGTCAACCAGCTCTGCCGAGTCCCTATTGGAGGAACTGGGAATGCTGCTTCCCTATTGGTTGAATGAATGGCATGATCCTATACCAAGAATCAGTGTACTATAAATAATAAACCAGAGGGGCTTGGACTCTTTCCTACACTCTTACTTTTGCTCTACTTTCTCTCTTTCTGTATTGCTTTTCACTTTAGCCTAGCTACATAGCCACAGACTCGAACAGCGACCATACAATATTTTATTGTACCAGTTGACAACAGGTGAAACCATTCAGAGAGTTATGTGTGCGTGTATGCGTCACCGGCTATTCGTTTCACTAACAATTCTCTGGCCGGGTTCACTAAAATGAAGCCGCGTGCACCCACTCAGTGTGTCCATAAGGACAAGAACAATGCAATTTGTTTGTTGTCTTACATCCTAGCAACACCCAAGGTCACATCAGGATGGACACCAACTTGTGATAGAACACATTCATGGCGACTTTATAGTGCTTCCCGACTGGGAGAACAGGATGCTAGCACCATGAACCAATATCCCGCATAGACACATTATCTCGATACTGTGCTAATCAGTCCTTGTCCTATCATATTAATACCGAGCGCAAGGCTAGGCAGTGACAAGTCTCAATTGTATAAGTCACTGGGTTTGACCTAGCTGGGATTCACTCTCCCGACCCTCCGCACGGGAAGCATGCACTCTACTGTTTCTGCCACCGTGTCTGGTCAGAACAATGCAATGTCAGTAGTTTGCTTGTAAACCACGTCCTAACAGCACCTCCCACGAGGCCCCTCCACGGCGTCTACTGTTACCATGACAACAGGGGAGGGGGGCAGTCCCCCATCACTCTCTAAGCGGATATGCAATGCACCGAGAATTCAACGTGGGGGGGCGGGGGGGGGGGATTCTTATCACAATTAGCAGCATGGTTATTAACTACTTTCTGTTGTAATCGTTTTGGCATTAACGGTGACGATGAGTATGATTGTGTCATCATCATCTTCATCACCACAACCACTAGTTAGTCGGCAGCACTCACTATCTCTGAAACAGGGCTGATAAACAACACATAAAAAAAAGTGTTGGAAAGCTGTGTAGAAGAAATGACCACACAAATCTTAACATAAGAAGCAAAATATATTCTCCACATATCTCTTTATATCTACACGCTATTTTTGAATGACGGATTTATGAAATTATGTAGATAAATAGACTTCATAAGTCAAATGGGGAGTTTTCTGTGGTCCCCATTTTGTCATTTTGCATTCTCTCCCATTTCACCAAGTTTGTGCCAGTATACATAAACATTGTAAACTGGAACCACCCGCTCCACAGTTAATTCCTATTGAAGCAGTTTTTGCTCGAATTTAAACAGTGGGTAGGGGTGAACCTTTTATCTGCATCACCACCACCATCCCTATCTAGTATTTTACCTCATTTGAAATCAACCAACCCATTCTAAAGCCCTTGATAAGGTCACAGGGAGCGGTACGTAGCTCAGGCAGTAGAGTGTCCATCTGTGAAGGTTTGGGTCATCAGATCGATCCTGCTCAATGGACCCATTTGCAGTTTGGGCTATTTTCCGGTGCAACCAGTGGTCCACAACTGGTTCATCAAAGGCTGTGGTATGTGCTGTCCTGTCTGTGGGAAAGTGCATATAAAAGACCCATTGCTGACCATGGATATACTTGACCTCCAATAACCGATGATAAAAATCGATGTGCTCTAGAGGCGTCGCTAAATAAAACAAACAAAAAGTTCACCTCTTTCGATTCATAGTTCACACCCGCTGCTGAGTTATTTGATTCCTTACTGTCCGAGTGACTTCACACAGCATGAGTGCCATTAAATAGACCACAAAGCACCTCGGTATTAAAGTACCGTTGGGACGCCGATGGTGCTGGTGGTGGTGAAGTGGGGAGTGGGGGGGGGGGGGGGAGATGTAGGAAACAAGACATGAATGTGTAAATGCCACAAAGTTTAGACTGCAGTCTTTATATAACATGGTGTGATGGACCGCATTCTACCCCGTGTGAGGAATAATCAGGTAATGCCGAAGTTGCGTCAAACACCAGGGCCATCCCTCCAGTTTATTCCGTTACGGTCAAAATAGAAGTGATGTATTGCTGCCCAGCCGGGTCACAGGTATCCTCTGGAAGGAAGGTGGGGAATTCGCTAGCCATGGACGGAACAATTCACCACTGGAACTCTCCCAGCTGATCTCTTTTTGGCAAGGGCAGAGAGCGTGTATATAAACAATGAGAGGGACAACTCCCGCGAAAATCGGTAACACAGGCTACAGTGGCGTTCCTGGCGGTTAGTGTTGAACAAGCCTTGAGTTTGCCACTACGTGCAGTGAAAAACATTAATTTTCTTAAAAGATTAATAGAAATCCAGAACCATAACCTTATAAATTCAATATAATCTTGTTGGTAAACATGTTTTCTATATGTGTACTAAGCGGCTTGTTTCTATTTGGTGTAGTTTTAGAGATATTTCACTTTTTCTGTAGGAAGATTGCACAAGACCATTGACAATGCCTTGAGTTTGCCGTACGCGTAGTGAAAAACATCAGTTTTATTCCAAATTAATAGAAATCCAGAACCCTAACCATATCAATTTAATATAATGTTTTTGGTAAACATGTTTTCTATGTGTATTCCAATCAGTTTGTTTCTAAGTGGTGTAGTTTTAGAGATATTTAACGTTTTCTGTATGAAGATTGCTCACTGCCATTGACAATGCCTTGAGTTTGCCCATTTGTTCAACAACCACCACTTGGAGCACCACAGTCGGCAGCTGTTACATGGTCTAGTATGGCAGTTGTCCCTCTCATCTGTTTATATACACGCTCTCTGGCAAGGGTTAGTGTAGTGAAGACCGCTACCATGTTGTAATGGGGCTCATAATGGACTAGTAGACCATTCAGTATGCCATACCAAAATATTCTGATATGTTGAGCTTAGCGAGACGACATTGGTTTATTGATTGGTATATTTTGCAGACGACACAGGTTGTCAGGGTGATGCTTGGCGGTGGCGCCACCTAGCGAAAGGTGCACGCACTGAAAAGGACCTGCCACCACAAACCACGACCGTGATACCTGTCTGCCATGACGTGACCCATGTGATCAGCGAGCCCCTGCCATGTGTGAACCTTCCATCACCTTTCATCTGAAGGTAAACTATGCCTTTGTTTCATTTGAGAATCCCTTTATATTATATCAGGACAACATTGCTCTCGATGCAAAGTTGTCTTCTGATAGACAGGTACTAGCCCACACATTCCATTAATGTTCGCGAGAAGCACGGAATTGTATGTTTGGTTATAATAATAAAAATAATAATAATAATTGCTGCCTGTCAACTGCCAATTTTACGCTTCGAAGTCCTCTGCCCTACAGTTGGTCTCACCTCACAGCTACAGGAATAGCATATTTTATACAACCTGACTACTGCAGTACAGGTGTAGCGGGAAATCGCAAACCCCCACTTGTGAATTCATAGGAAATCGCAAACCCCCATGCCATATATGGGTTTGCGATTTCCTGAGAAATCACATATCCCCACTGGAAATCACAAACCTTCCATGTTTGTCAGTCTTTATCCTAATGAAAACATCTTTGCGATAGTCCAGTTTGGATTTCTGCCCGCACATGCGCTGAAAATGGTAGCTTGGTCCCCTTGCCTATATTCACAGATGTCGCCCCTGGGGCCATACTAAAGGCCAGGTAAAGAGGTACAGCAATATCCTGGTATTATCACTCAGTTTCAGGATTGGCAATGTAAACAATGTCATAACCAAAATGTCCTTTTTAGTTCCAACTTCAGTCACTGCATACAGTAGTAATTAGAACCATTTTAATATTCCAAATTCTCATTGTGCATGCACCAAACATCTCAATGAATCATTATTTACTAGTTCAAAATCAAATATATAGCTACCATGCTTTGGGTGATAAATGCTACAAAGCATGTTTTTTTCCCCTCGATTTCCAGGGGTTTGCGATTTCCTGCTACACCGCCTTCATGAGTGCAGCACTCCTCGCAGCTGCGCCTCAGTGACACTAAGTGGCGCCAATAACAGTGGACCGCAAGGAGTCAGTGAGTGGAAGGGTGGTTGAGTGAGTAATTGAGGGAGTGGTTGAGTGAGTAATTGAGGGAGTGGTTGAGTGAATGAGTAAGTGTTTTGTGAAGGAGTAAGTGAGTGAATGAATTGAAAAGTAAATGAGTGACAGTTTAATATTGATTGTGCTGGAATGTGTGTTGGTGAGTGAGTGATAGAGTAAGTAAGTGGTTATTACTGCTAGCCTGTTGGCGAGTGAGTGAGTGGGGGGTTTATTTGTTTGTTGTTTAACATCCTAGCAACATCTAAGGTCATATCAGGACAGGTACCGATTTGTGACAGTACGCACTCATGGCGATTTTATAGTGCTAGCCCACTGGGAAATCAGGCCACCGGCACAATGACACGATATCCCACTCAGTCACATTATCCTGACACTGAGCTAACCAGTCCTTGCCATATCCTTATAATGCTGAGTGTCAGGCTACGAAGCGACAAGTATCAATTTTTACGTCATTGGTTTGACTCGACCAGGGTTTGGTGAGTGAGGGCTTTACGTCCTAGCAAGAACAGGCCATAGGAGAACTAGTACCGGCCCACCTGTCACAATGAGTAGCAAGCGTCACAGACTTGTTCCACTGGAATACTGTGATATCATTTATTTAATTTATTCAACCCATTATTCATAACAGATTACATGAGCTAGTTCCAATAACAGTCTCAATAAAGTCAATTAACGCTACACAAGCTATGCCTACTTTTAGACGACCCCCCTCCCACTCGGACACAGACATTCCACCTGGTGGGATACGTCACTGCGCATATATGATAAAACAGCCCCGAAGAGAGGATAGAAAACTCAAATCTATCCAGTATCCTTTGACGTTAAGTATGAGTTGTGAAAAAAAGTTACCAGGTTGCCATGGCTATGCATGAGCTTGTCTACATTAAAAATAAAGTACGCTTCATTCAAATTAGCCAGTGACTAAGACTTGATGCGCGGGGCCCCGTATGACAATGTTGACAGCATTGACGCGGGTGTAACCATGGTAACTCACTAACTGTGAAGCCCCGACGCAGGGGGCGGAAGCAGGAGCCCCCCCCCCCCCCCCCCCCCCCCCCTTGCTACCTCCCACAAGCCACAATTCAGATATACCGTTCAAGTAGTTACATTGGCAAGCGCCAAGCAAACAGATGTGAACATAACACAACCTTCTGTACGTTCGAAATAAACTAGGCAAAATATATATTGTCGCCAACTGAAGCTGAACACACAGCAACAATCGCTTTGCGCGATTAAAATATTTCATTTACTTCAATAGATGAATATTTTCAACCTCTATACTACCTCCACCACGATTATACCATAGTGAGTGCTGTGAATGCAGTGAGTGAGTGAGTGAGTGAGTGAGTGAGTGAGTGAGTGAGTGAGTGGGTGAGTGAGTGAGAATTTTATGAGATGTCGACAACAAAAGACAATCACGGCGATAAATGAGAAGAGCTAGCCAATTTAATCACCATTTTACTTTAAAATTTTTTTTTAAACACTCCTCAACATATAGATATGTTCAAGAATGGTGGGGTCCGTATCATAATAAGTAAATAAATATTCAATGTGAAAGTGTGGTTAGCTTATTTTGATGCAAAAAGATACAACCAATACAGCCCAACCACAATCAGCGAAGTCTTTATTGAGATAACAATTTCAAGTTCAGAAAATACAAATCCATACACTATAAAATTTATTTTAAAAACAAACAGAATTCACAACATAAACATTGATTTATCCAAACACGTGTTAGCGACTTCGTAAACGAATCTCCACGAAATGTTATAAGCCAGAAAATCCATATGTAACAAATAATAACAACAACAACAAAACATGTTCCACCGTTGAGCAGACGACAATTGACGTTGTTTGCGTCACGTCCGTGAACCCTAGACCGAACAGGCCGCACTGCTACTGCCGTGTTATGGTAACACTACCGTGGTATCCACACATACAAATGCCTTTTTTTTAATTGTTCGTTGCCACCACACAATACATGTACGCTAAAAACAAAGAGGTGTTTAATAGCTGGTAAACATTGGATGGACGTAACAAAACCAGCCGAGTAGCTACTATCCTCCTCAAGTGTTTGCTTGATTTAAAAAAACTAAGAAAACACCAAAATAAAAACCCGACAAACAGGAAGTTATTCCTGTGGGCGTCTTATATTGTAATTAGGTGTCACGATATTGTTTTATAGAACATGTCTTCTTTGTTTTGTAATGTATATAGGGCCTATATATGCATATAATCATAACGTATTAAGCATATGTAAACAGATGACTCGCGTTAAAAAGGATCACCGCGTGAGTGGATGGTTTAATTACTGTAACAAGTGGGAGTTAAAGGAATACAGTATAGACACGTTGACCATCACTTCCAAAATAATATTTGTATCGAAAGAAATAGAGCAATCTTCACTGAATTAAAGTTGCACAGTCCGATAAAGGCATACAATTTTCAAAAGCAAAACACTTATCAAAATTTGATTCCACATATCCAACTTAGATACTGGTGCACTTATTATGTATTCAGTGCTAGACAGAAGAGCCATACTAAGTCAAAATTCAATAGAGCCTGTTACTGCTGGAGCCTATGGGGTAAGAGTTATGCCAAATTGATTTTGGCATGTTTAATCTTCAAATATCTCACAACATAGTCATTTTAGAGCAAAGTTACTTCAAACTAAAGTGAAGTAGATTATAACAATCAACCTAATATATTTATCTAAAAAAAATGACAGAAAGTCAAAACCATCTAACTATGCAACTTTAATCATTTTAGCAAACATGCTCAGTAGTTATTTTGAACCAGGTTGCAATTGTAAAATATTCTGATAGTGAATACAGCAGAGTAGCCATGATAACAGGTGCACTGAACACAGATCTTGTGGGCATAAGGCGGGTACAACTGGTGACTTATACGTCCGTGGTGCAAGGGGCATGGGAGCGATGTGAGGCACTAACCAGCCTATCACGGATGAAGGATAAAGGGAAGGGCTCTGGGGATATCCAGGGGAAAACTATGTATGTATGTATGTATGTATGTATGTATGTATGTATGTATGTATGTATGTATGTAAGTATGTATGTATGTATGTATGTATGTATGTATGTATGTATGTATGTATGTATGTATGTATGTATGTATGTATGTATGTATGTATGTGTATGTATGTATAAGTTTAATAATACATACTTTAGCCTTCACTCAACTTCTACTCCTGTGTCTGAGTCGTGACTTCCTACGACCATGTGCATCGACATGTTGGTTGATTGTTGGGAGTTTTATGTCCTGGCAACATCTTAGGTCATAGCAGGACGGATACCGACTTGTGACAGGGCACACTCGTGGTGACGTTATGGTGCTGCCCCACTGGGGGACCAAACCAACAGTACCATGACCTGATATCACACTCAGTCACATTATCCAAACACAGAGCTAACTAATCCTTGCCCTATCCTATTAATGCTGAGGCTAGGAAGTAACAAGTATCAATTTTATATGTCATTGGTTTGACTCGACCGGGAACCGAACTCCCGATCTCACTCAGGCGAGAACTGCGCTCTACCGATTCAGCCACCGCGCCCGGTCATTCAACTACTACTCCTGTGTCTCAGTTTTGACTTCTTGAGCACTACCATGTGCATTGACGTGTATGCATTGGTGCAGAACGACAACCGAACTCAAACGAAAATAGAATACCACACAATTCCTTAGACACAGTCATATTGACCAGTGATGTCACTGTCACTTGACTTGTACTTGGAATAAGCCTGTTGGGGAAAAAACAAAGCAGATGGGTGTTGGTTTGCATTGACATCAATATTTCAATTGAATCGATCATTTTCATAATGTTTAAACTGGCAAAAGTTGTCAAATGCACTGAGTCACAGCTCACTGTGGATTTGTCACTGAGTGTGCCTGTTCAATGCTTCCAAAATATGGTAAACAAATAGAAAAATAACCGTAATTATAACCCAGTTCCAAGCAATCTGTGACATGATAGAAACAAAATACAAGAAACAAATGTAAATAAGCATACTGGTGAATTTAAAATATCAATTATTTATATATTTTTATAGCTGATTTCACCACTGGAATATCTTGAAAAAACATCTAACCAGGACAAATACCACTACGAGTACTAGGATGAGAGTACATTTTTGACAACGAATATATACATCGCCGTGATTTTGGCAATGTATGTACATGTTCAATGCTTTCAAAGCGTTGTGACTAAATAAATAAATATATGAATGTTGAATAAATGTCACAGAATCTAGCTCCTAGTACTAATGACTATCCTTACCAATACCAGTAACTTCTGCCAACCAGCCATACACACGTGGGGAAAATCTATGATGTAAATATAAACATTCAACCTGTCGATATAACTGTGTGCACAGGTAGCCAAGAAGAAAAGGTTCAAAGACTGCCATAAATACAACCTGAAGATATGTAATCTCAATACTGAAACCTGGGAAACAGTGGCCAGGGACAGGAGTCCGTGGTGTGCATCTATTCCAAAAGGCACAGCACGGTTTGAAACTGATCATATATCTCAAGCTAAACAAAGATTGTCTCCTTCACCCACCACTCTCCGACTGCAGCTATACACACATGTCCAATACGCCACCACACATTCTGAGCCCAAATTGGACTCATTGGTCATCGATGAGTTCATAACAAATGATGAGTTGCTGTCATGGTCGCCACTGATGGACAACCGAGAATAACAATACTTGCAAGGTATTGTGAATGAATGAATGAATGAATGAATGAATGGATGGATGAATGAATGAATGAATGAATGAATGAATGAATGAATGAATGAATGAATGAATGAATGAATGAGAAATCAATAAAAGAAAGCACCAGAACAAGAACGCTGATACAAGTAATCTGTGACAATAGATGTACTGTCGGGAATGGTTACTTCTGCCAACCAGACAATGCGCATGTGCCGGAAATCTATGAGGTAAACACAACAATACTCAATGGGTCTGTAGAGTAGCGCGACCCACAAATTGTTTCCAACACAGGACTGCGGTAATTAGCTGCCCATACAGTCAAATATGTGCCTGGAGAGTGACACTAGGTATGTGGACATCCCTGCGATGCGTCACCGCCATTTTGTCCCCGATCGCTGTGATCGGGAGTGCGCGAACGGATCTCGACATGCCTACCAAAATTGCTTCTCATTGCCTAATGGATGGGGATACCAGGGAATCCTGATGACGTCATATATAAGGAAACCTCTCTGAACGTCCTCGTATTCGAATTGTGCATTTCTGTTGATTCGTTCGTTTGTGACAGCATTTCAAACATTTGCACTAATTTTCGGATGCTCAAATCGGTTCAAATTCACTTTGGACGTAAATAAAAAATATGTAGACCCAATTATTAATGTATTTTCTCACGTTATACGAAATATTATCACGATTCTATACATCAAAGGTGGTTAATTTTGAATCGGAAAGTGTCATGGGTGTCATTGGTCGCGCGAACGGACCTTGACATGCCTACCAAAATCGCTTCTCATTGGCTAACGGATGGGGATACCAGGGAATCCCGATGACGTCATATATAAGGAAACCTCTGTTTAGGGTCACACCCATTCCCTTTGTTTCAGTCTAATTACAGGACAAAAAAACCATGCGATTTTAAATAAATAATAAATCATAATTTTCTTAATACTAGACTAATATGCATGATCTTGGTGTTATTTACAAGCATATGTTTGGCTCTTTACAATGGTATGAGTACCATTTCTATACGGTAAATTAATTTTTTTTTGTCACATATCTAGTGACACAGATGTAACAGCGCCGATAGTGTTCTGCAATGAGGATACACTTTTATTTTAAATGGCTAACTTTGGCTATATTTGAAGCGAATACATGCCAACTCTAGTTTGGTACACACAAGAAAATTATGACATGATAGGCTTCAACAGTAACAGCTTCTATTAATTTGCCATAGTATGCCCTTCTATGCAGCAATCGTGATGCTGAGCAAACCTGCGCCGGTGTTTTGTGTCTAAGAGGGTTGGGGGGGGGGGGGGGGGTAGTGGGCGCACCGTGGGTGGGCGTTAATCCCGTTACTACAAGGGAGGCGAGGCATGTACAGGATGTGTGTGTGGGTATAGGATGTGTGTGTGGGGGGTAGGGGTGGGGGTGGGGCTCAGCCTCTGGCGCATCATCACCGCGCGTATATAATTATATACACCATAAATCACTTAGAGTGAGGACAACTAATAAATTATTCGACTACTAATAATTAATAGATTGATTTGTGGTTGCTCTACGACGTGTCGGCGGCATAGGCCATATTCACTAATAATAAGATGATGTTACCCCAACACCACCACCACCACAACTAGGATGAGAGTACATTACATGCTGCTGCTGCTGCTGCTGCTGCTACTGCTACTGCTACTACTACTACAACGTCTCGTTACCATGCTGGAGGAAATACGGAACCGAAATGGTGTTTCTTATGATATTAATAAAAACGCAAGGTAATTAAATTTTTTAAATTAAATTAAATGCTATAGACAGTTGTTTTCATTACATTTTAGATGATTAAAGGTATATGTACAATTTCTGCACAGGTGTGTTCAAAATATACTCCTACTAAATTTAATTTAACTGTTTCAAGAATGGGTACCCATCACCAATTTTATGGAACCGAAAAAAACAGTTACCCATGGGTTCCCATGAGTACCAGGCACGGAACCCGTGTTTGCCATTAAATCGGAAATCCTACAGCCTGTAGTAGTGGTAGTAGTAGTACTAGTAGTAGTACTACTGCTGCTGCAACCCCCAACCCGCCCCACTACCACCACTACCATTCGAACGAAATGCAAGTCTTGAAAAAAAGAGTCCCCCCCCCCACATACACGCCCCCCCCCCCCCCCCCGCCGCCCAAGTAAATGGTTCTAACCAGCTACCAGTCTTTAGGGATTAACTTGGCGAGATGGGTGGCGCTTTCAAAATGTTTGTGTGCGCGTGTGCGCGTGTGTATGTGTGTGTGATGGGTGGCCGAAGGGATCAATGCCAGCAATGCCCCACTTGGGTGGTCCAAACTGACCAGTCCAGTCCGGGTCGGAAGTGCCCTCCCACAAAGAGGTGCGCTCCTGGTGGTCCTTCCAGGAACCTTCATACATGTGATGGTCACAGCGGGTTGATTCCCAGGGGTGTGTGTGTGTGTGTGTGTGTGTGTGTGTGTGTGTGTGTGTGTGTGTGTGTGTGTGTGTGTGTGTGTGTGTGTGTGTGTGTGTGTGTGTCTGTGCGCGTGTGTCTGTATCTGTGCGTGTGTCTGTATCTGTACGTGTGTGTGTGTGTGTGTGTGTGAGTGAGAGAATGAGTGTTTGTTGGGGTTATACATCCTATCAACATCTATGATCATATATATGGGTACCGACTTTTGACAGGGGGCACTCTAATGGTGACATTATAGAGCTGCCCCACTCGGAGATCTTGCCACTGACACCATAACCCGATATCCCACTCAGCCACATTATCCTAATAGGACTTCATAATTATTTATTTTAACTATTAGTTTAATCGCTGGCCACACAATAGAACTACATAGACCCCGAATCCTTCAATTAAATTATGTGTATCATTTTAAATATTTATTTATTTTATCATTGGCCAGAGAATAGAGCCACATCGCCAACCAAATTACGTAAACAAATATATTTTCACAGAGCTCCTCACTTATCAAGTGTTAACCATAACAGAGAGAATGGAAGAAAACATGAGTTACTGTCAACATAGTGCTGCATCTTGAAGCAAACCACCGTCTTGAGGGCTATTTAATATAATCTTTTACTTCCTTTGCTAATACGTAATAGTAATATCTCCTTTCCTTAGTGATTACAGCCAAACAGACAGGATGGTCTAATGAGTTGAGCGTCCGCCTCCCGGTTTGGTAGGTCGCGAGATTCGAACCATAGGTTCGAATCATGGCCAAATCAAACCAATGACGTAACAATTTATACTTATTGTTACCTCAGGATTCAAATCTATGACATTTTGTATGCGAAGTCTAGTCAGTGCTCTTCCTGATTCGGCAATCCATTCAGAGCATTGTTACCGGAACGAAACCATCACATCCTCACTGTCAATTGTCATTACTGGTAGCACCACTATCACCAGCACCATTCACATCCTCACTGTCAATTGTCATTATTAGTAGCACCACTATCACGAGCACCATTCTGATTAATATTAAGTTGGCTCATTGCAAATTGCACCTCTCTTACTGGTATGTCCAACCTGGCTAAATGAGTTGAGCTATCACTCTTATTCATAAGCATATTCAGCGCTATACGGAGCGACCCAACCAGCCATGGTTGCGACCCAACCAGCCATGGTTGAACTCGTTTGAGCCCGTTTGAACTTGTTTCCGGTACAAAGGCTAGGGGACCAGGTTGGAAACTGAGCGATAATAACTGAAAACTCCTGTGCCTCTGTCTGAGCAAATGAATGTCAGGGGACCAGGCTAGACCTCCACAGACTAGAGGTCTAGTCAAATATTATTTGACTAGTTTATTGTTCAGACATTATCACATATTTATGTATCTTTTGCACAGATTAAATTGTTTGAAGTATATTTTAAATTTATCTACATTGATTTCTGTTTAAATCACACAATATACTACTTACTGAATGGGAAACTCATCCTGCAAGGGTATGCTCAAAATGACCCAGTGGTCAGCCGTTTTTGCTCCTTTCCTCGCTGTGCACCCTTCTCCTCTTATTGAGTTCAGATGGATCAGCGGACAAGGTGCACAAACAGGGGAAACACGATATCCCTTTCGAAGAGATATGTGTGTGCGTGTGTATGTGTGTGTGGGTGTGCATAACCTTTCCCGGTGGAACCTATCCTCAGTGGAATAACATTTATACATTTAACATTTAAAGTTGCATAGTCCGATGAAGCATCACATTTTCAAAACCAAAACAATCATCTAGATTTTATTCTACATATCTAACTTATGGTGGAGTCACACTACGACGCTTCTCGATGGCGACCTGGCAACGTGTGGTGTTTTGGGGCGAAAATGGGTGAAATATCGAGACACGCTGGGGGCGCGTCGGTACACTATCCTTGACGTTGATGGTCGGTGGACAACGTCGGCGCGCGTTGCCGGTCGCCCAAGGTTTTAAGCGTGTAAAAAAAAAAACAATGACCGGCAGCGCGCACAAATATATGGGTAAGGACGTTAGGCGCGCATCGCGATGCGTTGGACGCGCCGGAATAACATTATGGGAACGCTAGGAAGACGGCGCGCGCGGGAGGGTCGTTGCTCACACGTTGCGGCAAACTGGGGCATTTTTGTTTTACACCCTAGCAACATCTAAGGCCATATGAAGACGTCGCGACAAACTTTTTCCCCCCCCCCCCTCACGCGTCGACACCCGTTGGCCGCGCGCGAATAATGCGCCGCGCTGACGCTGAACTTTTCCCCCAAACCGCTGAAAAGTTGGACGTTTCTCGACGCGCAAGATTTTATTTTCAACGCTGACGGGTTGCCGAGGGAAGCGTCGTAGTGTGACTGCACCATTAGATACTAATGCAGTTATTAACTATTTGTTGCCACATAGAAGGGAATTCTGAGTCAATTTAATAGAACCTGTTACTGTTACTGTTTACGTCCTAGCAACGTCTAAAGTCATATCAGGACGGGTATCGACTTATGAAAGTGTACACTCATGACTTAATAGTGCTATCCCACTGGGAGATCAGGCAACCGACACCATGACCCGATATCCCACTCAGTCACGTTACCCTGATACTGAGCTAACCAATCAATGCCATGTCCTAGTAATGGGGAGCGCCAGGCTAGGTAGCGACACGTATCAATTTTGTACGTCATTGGTTTGACTCGACCAGGTTTCCTTCCGCACAGGAAGCCTGCACTCTACCGATAGGACCACCGCGTCCGGCGGGGAGGGGGTGGAGGTGTAGGTGTTCATGGGAATCATGCGCTCTACTGATTCGGCCATCGTGTCCAGTCAGAACCCATTAACAGATCTACATAAACAAAATAAATTAAACTTTAAAACCAATATTTACATTGCACAAATATAGTATTTAGAGTGCAATATTACAAACTGGCTGTATAAGTTATGGAGACCCCGCCAATCCATGCCTAACCAACACGATGCCCTTTTGTTGAGTCAGCGAGGTGGTGAAATGTCGGCCTGCACTGTCTGTGTTATATTTTAGACAGTCGGGCTGTTTCTTCGGTTCAAAAAGACTATGATGCTGATTACATACGAGTACACAAAGGATAGCGAGCCAATATCACCCAGTGACGAGTAGAGAAAGTGGACCTCGTGACACAAGTCACATGATATCCCCGAGTCATGCATAATGGCTAGCGTCAACTGTATCGATAGACTACATCACCTTTCCAACTGCACAGTGCAGTGTGGGTTGTGTAGAAGAAAAACAAACCCACGAGAAGCACATGGCACATGCTAATATACATTGGGTGCAGCTATGAAATGTGTTAGTTTCAGCTCATCTCAGCTCTTGTTTAAAACATAGAATACCAACTAAAAAATATATATAATAAATTAAGATATTAATCTTTTATCCAGCATTGCATTTACATCAATATAATCAGCACAGGTTATGCCATGTGCATTTAGATTCAGACAAATCTGGGTACTCAGACTAGTGTTAGAGCCATAGCCAGAGTCAGTTTTACTTATTTTATTAATGTTTTTATTAATATCCTATGGTTAATGACATAGGTAGAACTAGATAATGAGTAGGGTTAATCAGATATTGGTTATATATTTCTCTGAAACAAGTGTATGTTGACACATTTTGGTATTTTAATATTTAGAAGAAGAATTAATAATGGTGATGTGCACATCAGCTGATTGTTTTGTGTGGAATTGTATGTTTCTTAGCAGAAAATGTTTAACTATGGCTAGCTTTGTCTTAGCTATATTCATCAGATCATTATATTGCATGTGCGCATACATGTTTATGCAAAATTGTTATGTATCTCTATTCATTTTGAATCAAATCGAAGTTTTGCCCATGCGTATCGGCAAACTCAATGGCCAGACGCATTTGTTTGGCTGCCAACGCCATTTTCAGCGCATGCGCAGTCGGAACGGTGATCTTCTCTATTGCAGGCTAGGTTCTGACAGCTTTTTTCAGCATAAGGCATAACAACAACAAAAATATGTTTCTGGTTGCGCGATCGACCATGCAAAAAGTTCCCGACTGTAATTTTTGTCGGATGAAATTATTTAATCTTTAGAAATAAACACGTTCAGACCATCACAGGTACCTGGTGATAGAGAGTTCCTGATTGAGAATTTTCTGACAAATTACACGGGTTGTTAATTTTGAGTACGTCAATTTACTAATTACATCGCGGTCAAGCGGTTCATGGTAAAACAAATATTTGGGGGCAAGGACTGGATTGCTCAGTCAGTACCCGGATAATATGACAGTGAGATATATATCATATAATGGTACCGGCTGCACTATAAAGTTACCTTTAGTGTGCACTCTCACAAGTTGGTGCTCATCCTGAAATCACCTTAGATGCTGCCAGGTTTTAAAACCTCAACAAACAACTCTTGGTGGCAGCGGCTGGGAGTGCTACTTAAACAAATCATGTCGTACAAAGAGATTACTCTCCTGGCCACATACAGCTAGTTCAGGGCTGATCAGTACAGGCTCAGTTCTCCACTATATACATGGTTATTGGAGTTTTATGTCCTGGCAACATCATCATCATCATCATCATCATGCTGTCAGTCGCGATGCGACAAAGACTCCTTTCATTATTTCATGAAAGCTGCCTGCAAAAGTGTTGAAGTGCTGCTGGCTTTTGCAAGTTACCAGCGGCACTCTCTCGGGGAGCAAATAGAGGTTTAACACCGGCAAGACCATGCCCAGACAGGCGCAAAACTATTTGTCCCTGCAGTGGCTGGTCGGGAGACGTTGGGAGTTCCATATATCAACCACCCTTAATGCTGCCACAGTGACATGGTTTTCTGTTCAGGGTTTGCTCTCTTAGCCGTTGGTTCTGTCAAGACCCTGTGCCACAAGGCAGTGGTTTACAACTCTGCAGGGCAGGGGTGTCAAACTCCCTGAGGTATTGCAATACCTGCATACCATGCAGGTATTGCGTCCTGGCAACAATTAAGGTCATATCGGAATGGGCACTGACGTGTGCACTCATGACGACTTTATAGTGCTGCCCCACTGGGAGACCAGGCCACTAGCACCATGACCTGATATCAATCTCAGCCACAATATCCTGATACTAAGCCAACTTTGCCCTATCCTAATAATGCCGAGCACCTGGCTAGGAAGCAACAAGTAACAATTTTATAAGTCATTGGATTGACTCGACCAGGGTTTGAACCTATGGCTTCGAATCCCATGATCTACCAAACAGGGAGACAGGCGCTCAACTCCTTCGGCCATCCCGTCTGGTAATATATATATGTGTATATACAGATGAATCTCGATCCAACGGACTAATAGGGGGGAGCAGTTGTCCGTTAAAGCAGTTTGTCCGTTGCAGCGACAAAATTTTCCGGGGGGTACGAAAATAAACACAAAATACAGAACTAAGGTTCATAAAAAGTGCTACCCACGATCACTTAGTAAACAATGTAAATAGAGGCTGGGGTTCAGGATCCTTGCGTTTAAAAAATGTGTCAAGTTTCAACTGCTTGCCTTGCTTAAAGTGCGCAAATGTTCAAATATTCACTGTAGCGGATTGTGTCCGTTGGATCCGGAATCCGTTGCATCGGTGTCCGTTGGATCGAGGTTCATCTGTACATCTCACAACAGTATTTCAAACATTGGCCTCGGTATTCATAAGATAGTTCAGCCGCAGATAATACTAGTACAGGGCCACCAGGCATTGCTACTTAATCTCCTATGTCACATTAAGGTTACTCAATGTTAAATGACTTGTTGCATTGTCTATATTATGCGGATATAAATAATGACATGCATATAATAACATAATATACATTATAACATGCACATAGCGTATACCATATATAATATATATAAAACAATTTAAATGTTATATATATATAGATTAGTTAGACGAATCTTACCTTGGTATAGATGATGGATAACTATTGTTTTCCCGAGGTATAAGCCTTGGCTAGACGTGGGTGAGGGAGAGATAAGCACATCCGGGTCCAGCAATCTTTACCTACTAATTCAGGATAAAATGATCTCTAATAAATTCTTGAAAAAACTAATGTTTCCTTTGTACAAGCAACAGACTAGACGTGGTAGGGTGTGGAGGGTGGGCCCTCACCCACGTCTAGCCGAGGCTTATACCTCGGGAAAACAATAGTTATCCATCATCTATACCAAGGTAAGATTCGTCTAACTAATCTATTTTACCTCGGTATATAGCCTCAGGCTAGCCGCAGGCTAGGGAGACTTTACGTAATATCATTTTATCCTGATATTTCATTGTTATTGTTATTGTTATGTTATTCTGATTATTTGTTTGGTATGGAACATTGTTAAAATCACTATTTGTGACTATGCTTATGTTCTCACCTTTTGACCTTTAATGCTGTAGCAGTCGTTGTGCGACACCACTGGGCTTCTCCAGACGCTTGTTATAATGTCTAGCAAACGATCGTTCGGTCTTCCACCCTGCATGAGCTAGGATGCACTTGACCGAAATTCCTAGGAGGCGTGCTTTTGACACCATGGCTCCTCTCGTTGAGTGTGACGCATATTTGTCCGTATTCACTCCTGCCAGCTTTAGCACATTAATTGTCCAACGGGCAAGTGTGTCCCTTGAAATGCCCTTGTGTGGCTTAATAAAGCTTATCAATAATTGTCTTGAGTTTCTAACTCCTTGTGTCTTGGATATATATGTTCTAATCGCAGAAACTACACACAGTTTTGGATTGTCCTTGAATTGCGTTACATCAATTGATGACAAAGGGTCGCCTATGCGATTAGATTTTAACAATGTTGTTAAATCGAAGGTGGCTTGCCTTCTATCTATTTCCAGTCCATCGAGTGAAAGTGCCACTATAGTTTGGCCTCGATGACCTGTGACTAACAGTAATAAAAGTGCTAACTTAAATCCTAATTGTTTTATGTCTAGAAATCTATTATGTGGCCAATCCTTAAACAGTTTGAAGACCAGTGACACATCCCAAAATCGGTCGTATTTTGGTTTAGGTGGGTTTCGTTCATAAATCCCCCTTAGTACCCAGTGTATTACGTGATGTTTACCCATTGTTTCTCCCCCTAACCTGGGGAGAATGATCGATAGAGCACACCTGGCCGCATTAATTGCGCCGTAACCGAGGCCATCTTGTTCTAACATCCTGAAAAATCTGCACACTTGGGCAATGGTTGGATCCATCGGTTTAACCTTTTGAATAAGACAGTAAACGCCCCATTTCTTCAAATATGTGGTATACATTTTAACTGTTCCTTTTCTCCACGCATGCGACACCAACCGTTCTTGTGTAATTTTGTCTAAACCAAATTGTTCGAGGTATTTATTCAGAAAAGGAATGCAAGCAATGGTGTTGTTGCTACGTTGCCGTGATGTTCCAGAGGGCCTTGGTGAGTTAGATTTCCTTGGGATTTTGGGAAACTTAGGCAGTCGCTGGCTGTCGAGACTATTCCCGCTAGCCACGGTTGTGTGTCCCATTCGGGGACAATCAGAATGGCGTGGGACCGATCCATCTTTATCTTTCGTGCCACTCTGGTAATGAGATTAAAGGGGGGGAAAATGTAATAAAATTCATTTTCCCAAATCAGTGAGAAAGCATCTATGTGCCAAGCAAATGGTTCTGGGTGCCATGACACATATTTGTTAATCTTGAAATTATTTCTTGATGCAAATAAGTCTACCGTAGGTGAACCCCATTGTTGACAAATTTTGTTGAAAATTTTAGTGTTTAATTTCCATTCTAAGTGATCATGAAAGACTCTGCTCTTTTTGTCAGCCAGGACGTTCTGCGAACCTGGGATATGAGATATGGTTAACCATATTTGATGTTGTTGCGCCCAGTTCCAAATACTCTGTGCCAAGTTATTGCATTCTTTTGACTTTGTACCTCCCATATTCCTGACATATGCCATAGCTGTAGTGTTATCTGTCAGAAGTTGAACCGTCTTTTTAGGTATTTTAATTAGACTCAAAAGGCCCAAGTAAATCGCTCTTAATTCAAGAACATTAATATGGTCTGATTTTTCGTTATCTAACCATCTACCCCCTGTGGCTACATCATTTCGATGAGCTCCCCAACCTTGTAATGAAGCATCGGTAGTAACTACCGTGTTGGGTTGACCCATTCGAATGGGATTGGGGGAGTTATCAATATTGTCGATCCACCAAAAAATGTCTTTACAGCCGTCTCGGGAAATGTTCATTGGTCTTTCGAAGTTACCTTGTTTGCGTGCTAACGCTCTATTCTTGTCTATTTCTAGAGATTTGATATGTGCGGCTCCATAAAGAACAGCCGGGGCATACGAGACCATTATCCCGCTAAGGACGGCGACCTGTCTAATCTTCGGCCTGGATATGTCAAGCAGCTGGGAGGCTGTGTCGTGAAACTTCTGGAGTTTCTGTACCGTTAGAGATACGGTCATGGCTTTGGTGTTAATCAGAAACCCTAAGCATTTTAATTCCCTATTCGGGACGAAAACAGATTCTTGTTATGAATGTAAAATCCTAAATCTGTTAATAAAGCACACAAATCAGTAACTGCCGTTTGGCATTCATCAAAGGATTCTGCCATAATAAATGAATCATCTATGTATGGGAACATTGTGTGTCCTATTCTACCCATGACTGCAAAAACAGGTTTTAACAATTTGGTAAACAGTCGCGGTGCGCAAGCTAGACCATTAGGCATGCATGTAAATTGGAAGAGGGCACCGTTCCAAATAAATCTCAGAAATTTTCTGTGTTCTTTGCAAATGGAGACTGTGTAATACGCATCTCTTAAGTCTACACTGGCGAGCCAGGCTTCCGGCGTAATTAAATCTCTCGCCGTTTCTAATGAGAACATTTTAAAATGTTTGTATGTAACCGACTCATTTAATTTGGTTAAGTCCAAAATCATGCGAATTTCGCCATTTGGTTTCGGCCTAGAAAAAACATTAGAAATAAACTGTCCTTCTGTGTTTTGTACTCGTTCAATAATTCTCTTAGTCTCAAAAAGAGAAACCTGAAAATCAATTTGTAGTTTTTCTTCTGCGTTAAATTTATATGGGAACGGAACTCTTTTCTGTTTTGGTATATCTGTGAAGGGTATTTGAACCCCTTTTACAATTTCCAAAATTTCGCTATCATTTGTAATATTACACCAGTTGTGTAAACAGTTCAGGATATTTCCTGCCTTAAATGTGCTTACATATGTTTGTGTCTCTTCAGACACCATGTTGAGGGTAGAAGTCTGTGTTGTCGACTCTACTTGGCTCCTGGCCGTGGGAACTGGGGTCTGGGTGTAAACTCCCTTTTGTACCCGCGGTTCTCATTCCACCCCGTGGTCTGTCGTTCTCCTCTGCCGCGTCCCCTGGGATTGAACCCGAAGGATGGACCTCCGCGTCCTGGCCTGCCTCCTCGGCGGAAGCGAAAATCCGAGCGGGGGCGTCGGAATTTGCCGGGGTTGTCGAACTTCTTACCCCTGTCAGTGTTCTTAGCGCTTTTCGTGTCTACCTCCACTGCTTTGAAGAGGTGCGCTAGCTGTCCCCCAAACATTTTGGTTTTGTCCAGCGGCTTACCGAGCACTGGCTTTGGTGGGAGGTAAAGTGTGTATTCTTTACTGTCATTGTCCGTAACTTTCTTAGACCTGGCAACTTCTTTGCCAGCATCTGTGGTCACCGACTTAAAGACGTTCTCGAAACGTCATAAAGTTTGACGCTGCGGTAAGCAGCGCAATGCCTTTATCCATGGTGCGAGCAAGCGACGAGAATTTATTCTCGGCTTGCATTCTGTTTGCTACTGGAGTTATGGAAGTGAGAGCTCCGAGCACTGCTCTATGGATGGTACACAACGCGTTCTCGTAATGCCGTCTTTCATCCGAGAGATGGATACCTGCATCCATTTCCTTGCTGATGGACTTGGGAACGCCTTTGATTCCTGAGATTTGTTCGGTCAGCTTACTGATCACCTCAGCGGGTTTAAATGTGTGGAAATGTCCTTTTAACGTTTCCCGCATCATGGTTGTGGTACGCAACCGCTTTGCTTTCGCCAACGGGCATTTCTTTTTAATTTTTGCCCCTATCCGTGCATAGACACCCGCTCTTTCGGTGTCTGAGTCAGACTCCGTCGTGGACGAGTCATTTGAATCATCAGATGATGAGTCTTTCTTCTTCTTCTTTTTGTTCTTCTTGGTCTTTTTAACCCGCTTCTTGTTGACTTTGGTGAATTCATCACCTGAGCTACTCACGGGTCTCTTGAGCCTCTTGACTTTCAGTTTCGGAACCTCAAATGCTGATTCAGTTTCGTCATCCGAAAAGTCTTCCCAGTCGTCGTCTGGGATAGGAGGAGAGGGAACCCGTAAAATGGGTTGCGTATGTTTGTACTTCTCCATAAGCCTGACGATCTTGTCCTCTAGGTCCTCGTCTCCGCTATCCTTATCCGAAGGACCAGCTCCTGGCTGTGGGGACGGTGGCCGCGTCTGTGGCGGCGATGAATCGTACCCTGAGGGCACGCGGCCTTCAGCCGCTGCCGGCGGAACTTTGTTGCACTTGGTGGCCATCGGTTTCTGTAACAAAAAAGTTACTTAATACCGGTATCGTCTCAACATGGTCACAAAGTGAGCCCCAAAGTGGGTTGAGGTATTATTCGTATGGTATAGAGTAACGTGTTTACACCGTTCTGTATACAGGCGTTAAGCTAATGGTATGCCGTAGGTTTTATCGGTAGTGAAACCAACCAAACGGAGGGGCGGCCATTGGCACGCCCGCTCTCTCTGTTTCGTACACTTCTCCCACCCGCGGCATTCTGCGCCAGCAAGTTGAAGAAAATATTACGAAACTCGGAGGCTCGCCTCAAAAACCGGTCTGGGGAGTCTATAAAAGAAACCCAGGATCATCCCCAACAAAACCCTCTTTTAGGGTTCGGAGGAATTTCCTTAGGAGATGCAACTCGGGTTAACATCTCTGCCTGTCTGTATACAGGTTGCGCTATCAAGCGGTATCGGTTTCGGTTCTGTACATAAGTGTTCTAACCTTGTGTTTTTTATATCACCCAAAACATGTCCAAATCGGACCTGAGAAAGTTCTAAGCTTTCATAATTGGATGCTATAAACCATCCTTAGGAAGTTTATCGCGATTTTGCAATACTTACAGTTGGTTAAAGTGTTGTAGTAGTTAAATCCTGCCAGAGCAGCTCAGCGAACGTCCTCCCGCCGTGAGCTGCTTATGCTAATTGCTGGACCCGGATATGCTTATCTCTCCCGAGCCTGCGGCTAGCCTGAGGCTATATACCGAGGTAAAATATATATATATAGGTACATATGTATATATTCGTAATTTATTTTCCTTTTTTTGTAACAAAAATTTGCTAAGCTATCTTTTTTGTCATGGTGTAAATAATTGTACCGACAATGGCCGGAAGACCACTCCCTCGGCGCTGAAAAAAATACTTTGTTCAGAGGAATAGATATATTTGCAACAATAAAATGTAAGACAATTACATTGTCCTATAAATGTCATGCATATTTATTGAAAAAATTAAAATTACTCGACTGCTGTGAGCAGATAATCTATTACCTAAGTATGATAATCGATGATTTGCGAGCAAGGTCTGAACAATACATGAAATGCAACAGTAGTATCACCTACACCGATGTAACACATTCAAATACTCCAAATGGGAAACAATGTATGCATTTTCAGTTGGTTGGTTGGTTGGTTGTTGGAGTTTTGTCCTGGCAACATCAAAGGTCATATCAGGACGTGTACCGACTTGTGACAGTGCACACTCATGGCGACTTTATAGTGCTACCCCACTGGGCAATCAGGCCACTGGCACCATGACCTGATATTCCACTCAGCCACATTATCCTGACACTGAGTTAAACAGTCCTTTCCCTATCCTATTAATGTAGAGTGCCAGGCTAGGAAGCGACAAGTATCAATTTGATAAGTAACTCCTGATCTCCCGTACACGAGGTCCGCGCTCTACCGATTAGGCCACCGCGCCCAGTGCTTTTTCAGTTGTGACGTACACAGTCGACTGGGAAATGAATAAACGCTACCTAATTTGCTGCTAAATGAAAGGGAAAAGACTAGTAACAAGTTTGGGTGCAAATGAGGCGAGTGGTTGTTGGGTTTGGCTTGGTTTATTGGGGTTTTACACCCTAACAAAATCTAAGATCATTTCAGGATGGTTTCCTACTTGTGACAGTGCGTATTCATTGTGTCTTTATAGTTGTAAAGTCTAATCCACTACTCCACTCGCTACCAGTTTTGTCAAGTCTAATGCTCGAATCTGTGGCTGTGTCGGCAGGCTATGGTGAAATCAATACAGACAAAGAGAAAGGAAGAGTATAAAGTGTAAAGAAGAGAGAGTCCAGCCCTCTCGTTTATTATTTATATGATTACATGGGTTCATTGTAGAGTATCACCCCACCCTTTTCCCCCCAATGGGAATCAAGCATTCTTGGCCCTACCAATAGGGATCCAGCATTCCTGGTCCCCATGGATACCAGTGGTCTGCCCACCACCACAAGTTGTATGGCCCTATGGCCACCCCCAACCTTGCCCTGTGTGGTGATCCCTATCCCAGCAGAGGAGGTAGGCCATGACTGCAATCACACCCAGACCTGCCAGTACCACTATGTCTATTTACATCCCACTCAGGCACCAACCCATACATATATATATATATATACATACATGCGCCTGGTCACGTACACCGATCAGTAATAGAACATTTGCATTCCCCACTATGCCGCATATCAGAATATTTTACATACTGTTGTCACATTGGTATACCGTTCCCCCAACACTATGTCTATGACCCGACATCTGACCAAGTCACATTATCCTGTGACTAAGTCAGGCAGTGACTGCGAAATCCTAGTAATGCCATGCGATGGGCAAGGTAACAACAAGTGTCAATTTTCAGTCAACTTTCTAAGTCTTGGCTTTGACTTGGGCGAGGATTGACCTTATGACCTTCCACATTGGAAGGGAGTTATTACCCAGTAGGCGTCTTACTTGTTAGGGTTCCCCATGAAATGTTTTTGTTGTCAATGTTAGTCCTAATAGTAGGTTTGTTGATTAAGCAATGGAGGGGGGGGGGTGTCAATGGCGGAAAATGGCCCTTCGTCATTCCACTGATCCGTTCTATCTCCTAAGTCCTAGTAATCCCAAACACCAAGCTATGTAGCAAAAAGTTTCAATTTTAAAGTCAGTAGCTTGGATTTACCCAATATTCGAGGGGATTGGGGGGGGGGGGGGGAGTGCAATCCCCAGAGGCGGTGGGGAAGGGGGAGCTGATCTCGGAGCGCGGCGGGCGGTCCCCAGTAGCAAGGTGAGTAGGGACCACCCACCTGGACAAGGGGTGTTCTGGAATATGCCTGAGCCGGCACCCGGCACTCAGCATCCAGCACCCGGCACAGGGGCCACCCCAGGACCACCCAGGCGGGCTCCACAGCCGAGGTGTAAATCTGATGTGATGACCAACATCACGATATCGATGAATGAACCCTAAGGGAGGAGCACCGTGAGGGGAAAGAGGGAGCGGGCGGAGGGAGGAGGGTGGGAAAGGAAGGGGAGAGGAGGGGAGGGGGAGGGGAGGGGAGGGGGAGGGGAGGGGAGGGGAGGGGAGGGGAGGGGAGGGGAGGGGAGGGGAGGGGAGGGGAGGGGAGGGGAGGGGAGGGGGGGAGGGGGGGGAGGGGAGGGGAGGGGGAGGGGGGGAGGGGAGGGGAAGGGGGAGGGGAAGGGGGAGGGGAGGGAAGGGAAGGGAAGGGAAGGGAAGGGAAGGGAAGGGAAGGGGAGGGGTTACAATTGTGCGTGGGTGTTGACAAAAAGAGACATCATATGGGACCATTTAAGTTGTCGCATGTGTGCAAAATGTGCCGTATCATTTTGTACTCCCCACAACCACACCCACTGTAGTTAATGGATCGGCACCAGAATGTCTTGTCTAATGAACTGCCCAATTTGTATTGTCCGTTATTGCCACCAGGGCCCGAGGCGGGCGGGGGTCGTGTTGACAGGGGGCGGGGCGGCCCCCAGCCGGGTGTGGGTGTGGAAGAGAGTTACAGGGGTAAGGACTGTGTGGGTGGGCATGTTTATTTGTTTCTGTTTTTACGTCCTAGCAACATCTTCGGTCATAACAGGATAGGTAGTTGTTTGCACCAGTGTGCACTCATGGCAACTTTATAGTGCTGCCCCCATGGAAGACGGGGCTGTCAGCACTATGACCCAATATCCCACTCAGTGTTTTATTTAATGACACCACTAGAGCAATTGATTGCAATCATCAGCTATTGGACATTAAGCATATGGTCATTCTGTCATATTTCTTTGGAGGAAACCCACTGCCACCACATAGGCTACTCTTTCCGATAAGCAGCAAGGGGTATTTTATATGCACTTTTCCACAGATAGGACAGCACATACCACATCCTTTGATGAACCAGTTGTGGACCACTGGTTGGAGTGAAAAATAGCTCAGACTGCAAATTGGTCCACTCAGCAGGGTCGATAGGATGACCAACACCTTCACAGGCGGACACTCTACCACCTGAGCTACGTCCTGCTCCCCCTAAGACGAGGCCATCGGCACTATGCCCCGATATGCCATTGTCAGAGTATCCTGATACAGGCTGTAGGATTTCACGGTAACGATCGTCACTGGTAACATGTCGTTACCATGCTGGGGAAACTACATAACCGAAATTGTGTTTCCCATGATATTAATCAAACGCAAGGCAGTTAAAAAAAATTATTAAATAAAATGCTACAGACGGTTCTTTTCATTACATTGTAGATGAGTAAAGGTATATATATGTACAATTTCTGCACAGGTGTGTTCAAAATATACTCCTACTAAATTTAATTAACTGTTTCAAGAATGGGTACCAACTTTACGGAACCGAAAAACAGTTACCCATGGATTCCCATGAGTACTAGGCACGGCACCCAAAACGTGTTTCCCATGAAATCTGAAATCCTACAGCATGTTGATACTGATCAAACCAGTCCATGCCCTATCCTATTATTATATTAATGCAGAGCACCAGGGTAGGTGGCATCAAGTATCAATCTTGTAACTAAAATATAAGTAATTAGTTTGACTCGGCCGGTGTTCGAACCCACCACCTCCCGTATGGGAAGCCAGTCAGCGCAATTGTCGGTGCGGCCACCTCGCCTGGTTTAGCTTTAAGTAGTATCTTAATACTACCATATAATAAAACAGTATGCAGGTGCTATGCTAAGAAACGCACATGCACTATAGACCCGATGCATGACGTCACCATCTATAGAGTTACACTGATTACTCATGCCCGAAGGAGAGGGCAGACTGATTCTCCGCTAATTACTCAATGCGCTTTATGTGTGTGCTCTTTGACCACAAACATGAAGTGTACAGAGATCACTCACCCCAGCCTACAACATGACTCACACACACACACATCTTATAAGTTATATGACAATAAATTAGAGTTAGAGTTTTGGCAAGCTTGCCAAAATTAATTTTGCACATTTGCACTTCAAATATCTCAAAAGTTAACCATTTAAAGTAAAAGTTACTTCAAACTAAAGTAAGGTAGATTATAACCACCAACCTAACATATTTATCTCAGAAAATGATAGAAACTCAAAACCATCGGACTATGCAACTTTAAGCTATTAGATATGTGATTACTTGCCCTTCGCAAACATCAATAAGGGAATAAGTGTGTGTGCGCGTGTATCTTTATGGATGTACCCACATTTTCTTATGTGCTAAGCATACTCTACGACTACGACTGTTGAGTGTTATGCACATTTATAATCATAGTATAGTCCTGGTTGATTCATCAATGAATTCAGTGCCATGGAATTGGACTTGGCGTAGCATAGTAATTGATAGATAAAGATTCACCCCGTACTACAGTGCTGAGTAGCTTGAACAGTCAGAGACAGAGGTGAATCATTTATCTAAGTAATTCACTATTGATATTTCCCCCTATCCCTATGGTATATTACTGCTAATTTGGCTCAATAACAACAATTTGCATTCGATGGGTGTAGATCGTGTCTGATAGTCTATTAATTGATTCTGTGATTTAAACTACTGGCATTGACTCTGCCAGTCTCTGGGGTTGGCAAGGCACCAGCTTTCTTAAACTTTTCAAAGTTTTCAACAAGTGCTGATGAGCAACGCTCTACATATCATGAACACATATATATATGGTGGGCTATAAAGTGAACTAGACTTCATAATAAGACGGTGTGGTTAAGCAACCTAACACAACGATCGCATGGAGTGATGTTCTTCTTTTAGGTAAAAAGGTGATAGAATCAACAAAGAAAGATTTGTTGACAGTGGTGTTGCCGAGTGTGGGAGTGCCAAAGCCTAAGGAGTTAACTTTACTGGTATCTCGCTATCTGGCTTTCATTTTGACGCACCACAAGAGATAAACAGATGCTTACTTACCACATTTTGAGGACTGCTGTGACCTGAAGTGGATTCGGTTGATCCAAATATATCCGCCGACATTCTTTATAGATAGCTTCCAACCCCGGGGGAGTTACTGGCTGGACAGGAACGGAGTAGGGAAAATAGTTCTGTCCCAGGTATGGATCCATCGCCTCCATTTTGGAAAGTATTGCGGTATCTGCAAGTCTTCTAGTTATATTCGATAACACCCTCCCGCCAAGAAATCACAAAAACTTAAAATAAATTATCCACATTTCAGTCAGCTTTTTCCGGGTTTGAAGAATGTACTAATAATTGGTATTATATTTTAATATTCTAAAGTCATATTTGAATCATAATTAATGGAAAAGGGTAAGCAATGTATATAAGTAACTTTAGAGGGAAGGAGATCAATTCTTGGAATAGCTGCATTAGTTCTGTTTTGATTTTCGTGGCGCCCTCTTTGGATTAAAATGTTTACTAACTCACGCACTTGTGGCGCCATCTGTGCAATGGAAACACGTGTTGAAAACAAGTGATGGCGGACCGTCAGTTAACTTGCTTTTCTACAATTGACATATAGAATTCTTTTGCCTACACAGTGCTCCTTTTTGTACATGGACACACCATACCGCGACCATGGATGCTGGTCTTGCGACGGAGATCACCTCAGAACACATAGACGAGTTTTGGGCTCCTCTAAACATAGTATCGAAACCAAAACCGTTAGAATTCATCCCTCGCTCCTCCAAGAATTGCACCCCAACTTTGAAGCAAGCAGACGCAACTCTGAACTGCAATAATGAAAAGCCTGACACATACACTCCACCATATAAAAGGCAAGCATTATTATAACTTGGTTGTCCTATTTAAAAGACAACGATATGGATTTTCGGCTAGCTATGCCATCCACAATCAGTATACTAACTTAGTAACTAGACTCCTACTAATTACTCTAAATTAGTAATTTGTCTGTCTCACTTGACAAGTTGACTCGTCTCTGACTCTGAAATACTCAGTATTTATACTGAATGGTATTATTGGGCGTAATCCATTAATCGACTCTGGTCACCCGAGCCACTTTTTGGCGCATGCGCACATCCTGCAGACTCGGGTCGAATAATCGAATGTGCTTCTCCACGCTCGAGGTGACAAAAATGGTGGCCCTTTTATTTGTTTTTTAATAGCCGATATAATTACAGCAAAATATGATTTAAATATTTTTATGATGGCATAGTTTAGTGATATTTCAATTTCATTAATCTATGTTATTACAACAACAACAAAATGTATTACTGGTACCGGTGGCTGTTATCCTGCAGGACGGTACCAGCACAAATGTGATTTCATCGCTCCTTGCAAACCCCAGCCAAGAGGTGGGTTACTGGGGTCGGGTTGTTTTGCACACGGCACGTGTATTTGTCGACTCCATTCGCGGTGTTCTATTTGAAATTCTGACGACTCGGGTGACCGGAGTCACCCGGGACGTGTTAATCGATTACGGCCATTGCTACGACCACCACTACACTAGTCTAGAGTAGACGTAGGTCTACTAGTAGTACTACTTATCTACTATAGTATGGTGTACTAGTAGTACTACTACTACTAGCACTAATACTAGTAATAGTAATACTTATTAGGAGTAGCCTCAGTAGGACTAATACTACTTATTATAAGTAGTATTAGTACTAGTCTTATAATATGGCAATTATTACTACTTATGATTCAACTCTGGTGTTAGGTATGTGCAAAAAAAATTCAAACCCCTTCAATAATAAAACAAAAGGCACCCCTGGAAAGAGCTTGAAACACCCTTTAACATGACACCAAGATTATGGGAATATATATGGGGAGCATTAAGGAAGTTATGGCATTTTCCAACTCTAAAATTGGTCATTATTTTCTTACATTAAATCAGAGAGCGTGTATATAAACAGATGAGAGAGACAACTCCCGCGAAAATCGGTAACACAGGCTACAGTGGCGTTCCTGGCAGTTAGTGTTGAACAAGCTTTGAGTTTGCCATACGTGTAGTGCAAAACATTTGTTTTTATTCAAAATTAATAGAAATGCAGAAGCCTAACCTTATCGATTTAATATAATCCTTTTGGTAAACATGTTTTCTATATGTGTACTAAACGGCTTGTTTCTATTTGGTGTAGTTTTAGAGATATTTCACTTTTTCTGGAGGCAGATTGCACACGACCATTGACAATGCCTTGAGTTTGCCGTACGCGTAGTGAAAAACGACAGTTTTATTACAAATTAATAGAAATCCAGAACCCTAACCATATCAATTTAATATAATCTTGTTGGTAAACATGTTTTCTATGTGTATTCCAATCAGTTTGTTTCTAGGTGGTGTAGTTTTAGAGATATTTCACTTTTTCTGTAGGAAGATTGCACACGACCATTGACAATGCCTTGAGTTTGCCGTACGCGTAGTGAAAAACGTCAGTTTTATTCCAAATTAATAGAAATCCAGAACCCTAACCATATCAATTTAATATAATCTTGTTGATAAACACGTTTTCTATGTGTATTCCAATCAGTTTGTTTCTAGGTGATGTAGTTTTAGAGATATTTCACTTTTTCTGGATGAAGATTGCTCACTGCCATTGAAAATGCCTTGAGGTTTGCCCATATGCTTAAGCTGTTCAACAACCACCACTTGGAGCGCCACAGTCGGCAGATGTTACATGCTCTAGTATGGGAGTTGTCCCTCTCATCTGTTTATATACACGCTCTCTGATTAAATTAAGGTATAAGCACTAGATTTCTGTGACCGAAATTGATGACTTTTATGGGAAAATGCATGTAATTTCTTTAATAATTAAGATATTTAGATGAAATTTGGACTGAAGCTAGATTAACGCATGTTCTATGGATATAATTCAATATGGTGACATTTGAAACAAAATTAAGTGACCTGAAGCAAAGTAAAGTGACCTGAAACAATACATTCTGTAACTGAAATTGGTGAAATTCATGTACTTTCTTTAATAATTGAGATATCTTGATGAAATTGTCAGTGCAGCTAGTTTAATTCATGTTCTATTGATGCAATTCAATAAAATGACATTTGAAACAAAATAAGTGACATGAAAATAACATTTGTGGTTAATTAGTGAACTCCATGATCATTTGTTCACAACATACTTCATTAAGGTAAATCAACAAATCATGATCAAGATTCTGTGGCGTGAATGCCGAGGGGTGTGATGTAGAGGTGAGAGTGTCAGAAAAGGTGATAGATGATCAATAAAAACCGCACAGGCCTGCAGCGCGATGGCCCGAGATGAGTGGCGCTGAGGCTTGAACGCCGAGTCACGCGAGGCAGAGGCGAGTCTCAGAAAAAGTGATAAACACAAGTCATACCTGTTGCATTCCTGATCATGCCAATTCTGATGTACTCGTCACAATTTCCCCAAAATCAACAGTATATAAGATTCATAATGGTTACTCACTCCAGTCTACTTTAAAAAAATTGCAGATTGATATAAAAGGGTGAATTTGTAGGTTGAAATTGAGTTAAACATTTGAAGTTATTATTGGAATAGCAAAACTTCACCAAATTGAGATATTTGTAAACTAAGATGTAAAGGGATTCCCATACTATATAATAGACTAGGAATACTCAAGATTGACCAATGCAAACCAATCATATAGGCGTTTTTCTAGAGCCCTCCAAAAATAAGGTGCGATTGGCTGGATCAGTTTTATTGTAAGAAAATATCCGCCGCCAGTCGGCGTTTTGGCACATACCTACTGGTGTATCTGATCTGGTGGTAATATTATTACGGTAATATTGTCCATGTTGCCGGTAACATGCATAATTCAAAACCCTGACCACGCGCCCCATAGTGATGCTCACCTCAGATACCAAATACAGTACAGCATTCGGTAATAGCAAATGGTAGACAGGAAGTGTGAACACTTATTTGTCTCTCATTTTTGCTTGAGTGCAAGTAAATAAGCAACAAAGAAATAATTAGTAGCTTGTGGTGAATAAGGGGTCAAATTTCCCTGGATCATCAGCCCATGCTTTTTCTAATCTGTTCTTGAATGAATTTATTGACTCGGGATCAATAACATTTTGTGGGAGACTGTTCCATATATTTATGATCCTGTTTGAGAAACTGTGTTGCCTTAACTTTGAAATGGCTCTGGGTTTTACTAGTTTGAGAGTATGGCCCTGACTGCCTTCTCTTTTATTCAAGGTGAAAAATTAGTTCATATCTATTTAATCAAAACCTTTCATAATTTTAAATACTTCAATTATGTCACTTCTTTTCCTTCTGTAGGAAAGGGTAGGAAGTTTCAATTCCCTAAGCCTTTGTTCATAGGGTAAGTCCTTTATAACCGCAACTAATTTCGTTGCATGTCTCTGAACCTTTTCAATCTCCAGAATATCTTTCCGAAAAATTGGGCTCAAAATTTGTGGGCAATATTCCAAAATTGGCCTAACAAGAGACTTAAATAGAATGAGAAAATTGTTCTTGTTGAGGCGATGGAAAGTTCTTTTAATTATTCCTACTCTTTGGTTAGCATTTGAGATGATAGTCCTCATGTGTTTCTGAAAGGAGAGTTGGGAGTCGAAAGTTACGTCCAAGTCCTTTTCATAGCTGTCTTGTTGCAGGACAGTGTTCTTCATATTATAGGCATAATGAGGATTATTTTTCCCGTAATGAATAATTTTGCACTTTTTTTCATTGAAGGGCAATTGCCATTTCTCGGACCATTGTACGAGTTTCAGAATATCCTCTTGCAAGAGATTTTTATCTCTTACATCTTTTATGGCTCGAAAGACTTTTGTGTCATCCGCAAATATTTTTAGGTTTGATGAGACACTGGCTGGCAGGTCATTTATAAATATTATAAATAATATTGGTCCCAGCACACTTCCCTGAGGTAACCATGAACAAAGTCGATTTCCGGTAGCCCGAGCAGTTTGAGTTCATTCCTCACCATATCACCAAGTCGTGAAGACCTGGGTCACTGAGCGCAGTAAGAAATTCAGACGTTGTTTCGACGTGTGTCTGTTTGCCGTCATGCCGAAAGTATCTAAGCCGAGGGCGCATGGAAGTGGCATGTTCTCGAGGGAACTGTTGGCCTCTGCTCGTCGCCAGTGAGTGGGCCATCTGTACTTCGATCATGTTCGCCGTCGACGGTGGGTCAGCAGCCTGGGACTTCACTGGTTTCGGCGTCGACGGTGAGTTGTTGAGAGGGGTGTCGCTGGAGGATATGTCCCACCTCCTGGACTCCAAGCTTGTTTCTGTTACTGCACCTTTATTGGCTAGGTTAGACAATCTGGAATCTCGTAGTCCTGTTTCGCCATTGTTGTTGTCTGAGTTGGGCGGGGAGGATGTGACGTCACGGTTGCTGCCTGCATCTCCAGCCGGTCGCACGAGGCGTAAGTCTGCTTCGTCGACAAGGCCATGCGTAGGATGTGGTGATAAACATGTTGACCCTTTGGCACGGGCTGAGGATAGTGAGGTTGGCATGATTGCTAGTGTAGTCGATGAGGTTGTAGCGGCGAGCTTACGGGACCCAGCGAGGCGGTTATCTTTGGAATGTTGTGATGGTAACGCATCCGATTCGGATGACAAATTAATGAAAGACTTACTACGGGTGGCCGGGGCAAAAGTTAGGAAGGCTGCATGTAAAGGTAAGCTGCTGCCTCATAGATATGTTATTCATGGGGAACGTATGGGTAAGGTATCACAGGGTCAAGCCACGTGGTTGAATACTTTGCTGCGATTCGCCGCATGATTCGTCGCGGGGATGTTCCTGCCGCATGGGTCCCTAAAATGGAGGCTCATATGGACTCTTTATTTGATATGGCCCAGAATTATACGTGGGAGATGTGCTTGGCGATTTCTGAGCGTGTTTTTAACATGATATCGGATAAATGGCTGCCGCGCGGTTGGGATGATGTTGCCTTGATACAAGATATCCGTCGGGATGAAAGCAGCCTTGGTCGTCGATTGGTTCGGTCGGTGGCACATCAAGGCAAGGAGGGCTCGTATAGTGGGGACTATAACAAGGAGGTTGATGGACGTACATGTACTATATGGAATAGGGGGAAAGATTGTGGGTTTTTGTCAAGTCATGGTGTGGGTAGAGACAGATTTGTGCACATTTGTATGTGGTGTGCTATTAACCTGAATCGCAAGCACTACCATAAAGAGGTGGACTGTAAAAGCAATGTGTCACGTGATGTCAGAAACATTGATGCTGGTAATACAACTTCTGCAAAGAATTTTTAGGTTGCGGTCGGCATGGGGCCGTGCGAGACATCTCTACCATGTGTATGGGCGAGGACAACAATGCGGCAACAAGTTCGTTGGATGTGGTCCACATCGCCGGTGTGGACGGAATGCCGTGCAAGTCGTCAGCCGCGGTCGTCGGTTGGAGTAGTGAGGTCAGTAAGAGTGTGTGTATTTCTGATAGTTCGCGGTTTTGTTTAGATATGCAGGTTCCCTTTTCGACCCCACTGTTCAATTTCTGTGATGCTATCCCTCTTGTGGGTGGTGCTAACAAGTGTAGCAATTATCTACCGGTTGTCTTGAATTGTCCGGTCCAGGACGGTTTATTTGATAGTGCCGAGGGTAATGTGCGGGCACCTCTGCAGATCCCGTATGCAGTCGGGCAGCATGATTCCCATGTTCAGTGGGCAGGTGTTACCCCTGTTAGGCGGAGGGTGCGCCGTGATTTAGGAACTAGACGTTGTTACCGTGGTACTATGCATAAAAAAGCGTGGGGTAATTACCGTTGGTATAATAGAAAATTACGAAAGTATAACATTTCGGGTAATAATGTGGGTACAGCGGTTGGTATGGATAAGGCACATTTGAAATTATCGTTGAATTGTACACCTCTTACTGGCCTGATGACGACCCCCCGGGTTAACATCTGCGCGTCGTCATGATGATGAGCAACTGCATCTTGTCTATCATTCGACGTTGTCAACAGGACTCATTGATGAACAGCTCTGCTACAATCAGCTGCCGTGTGGCCTGCACTCACTTCATGAGGGGAGTGTCAAATCTGACGCCGCTGCTCCTAACTCTGATATGCCTATGAGGTTGACTCCAACTTCCGCACCTTTGATTTATGTTGATCCAGCCATCAACTCGGTGCCTAGTCCATCTGATGGCCGCACCATACCTTGTGCTACTCAGCACTCACTTTTGGTGCCTGCTTGCCATGTTAATAGTTTAAACTGACAGCTTTTATCCGTTGGTTGTTGGTGACCACTGTTCTAGATTAAGTGAAGACTTTCCAATATTGTCAATGATTCGTAATTGTGGTTTTGACGTGTTCCATGTTAATGTGGCTGTTGATCGGTTAGATATTGGTGATTCGGCTGGTGTTCCTGCTGCTCACGTTAGTAATGATAGACGTGGTTTGCCTTGTGTGGATTTGATGTGGCCTGATTTTTCTGAATTATTTTCTCCAGAGTTCCTCAATAGTAATAAATTTAACAGTTGGAGGCAATTAATTTAGTAGCAGCCCTTAAATTGATATGCCCACCTCACCTGGAAGAGTTTGTAATTATCATTAATACTGATAATGAAGCATCTCAAAAAGTGTTATCGACTGGTGCTGGGAAGGACCCTGTGTTATGTGCCTGCGCCAGAGAAATCTGGAGGTTTGCTGCCTACAGTTGCTGTGAGGTGCAGGTAATACATAAGGCAGGGAAGGAACTGGTATTAGCAGATGCTCTGAGTAGGATGATTTCTGACAAAAAAATCAAAATTACTGGCGAATAGTATATGTAGTGAACTTAGCTTGATAAAAGTAAGTGCTGCTCATGACAACAAGGTGTTTGATATGTATTTATAATCAGCTTCTCCCTCTAATTCATGCTGATATGACCTTAGCTGTTGCCAGGACGTAAAACTCCAACAACCAACCAACCCTCTAATTTATATTATTGGCTTTAATCCCCCGCAGCTTATGAGTATGCTTTAGTTAGAAAGCTGAGCATATTTTTCAAAGCAGGATTATCACAAGGAATGTGGAGGAAAAAAAGGGTACATTTTGAGGAATACTTAAAATTTGGTAAAAATCATAAGGATAACCCAAAAAACCCTAAACTTAAAATGGTAATGTTATGCACTTTATATTTGAATGATAGGTTGAAGACAGAAGGGGCCATTAAAAATTACCTGTGTGGAGCAAAAACTTGGGTGAAGTTAGTCGGGGGCAAGTGGGAGGCATTTGATAGTTATGCATTGCCAGTACTAAGAAAAGGTGTGTTTAAATTAAAGTATAATATTGTAAATAGAGCGTACCCATTGAAAATAAAACATGTTAAACTAATAATATTGAAATGTAGAAAAATAGGAAAACATGGACTAGTTTTTATTGTTGCATTATTAATTAGCTATACATGTTTGCTAAGACCAATCTAATTTATTTTATTCCGAAATGCTTGGTGATGGCGGTCATACATCAAGATACACAAGACACACCTGATTGTGTGCATCTGTAGCACAAAAACTGTCTGCAAACCAGAGGACAGCTATCATGTCAAGCTATCTATGGTATCTGATTCAATCTACTGTCCCATACATGCATGGAATAAATATTGTCGACATACAGACCTGCATGAGGGCGCCCCAGCATTCGTACTTGCGAACAGGGACCCCTTGACCAGTCAAACGTTCATCAAATGCTTACGGTTGATACTGAAGGGAGCCAAGTTACCCTGGTGGCCATTGGTGACATCACACAGGAGGAGCTGCTCAAGAATATGCTCGAATAGGAGTGTCTCTGGACTGTATAAGATTATTAGGACACTGGAAATCTAATAGTATATTTAATTATGTGAATAAACAACTTGTTATTAAAGGACCATCTACTCTCGTCCCAATTTGGCTGAGAATTAGATGGTCCATATCCTGTTATATCTGATAGTATGAATCAGTTTGATTGTTGTGTACCTGATGTGCTTCGAGAGTATGACCATGATCTGTCCATAGCTGCTGTCTCCTGTCTTCAATTTCAAGAAAAATGTTTAGTGAGAAACTAATTAATAAATATAATTACATAGAGTATATATCTATCATTATAACCTGCAAATAAGTAATATCAGTAGTCAGGCTTGTTTAACTCTTCTGGATTGTACTATCATTGAAGATAGAATAGAATAATCAGGCTAATAGGTCATCTATACTGACTGACTAGAGCTTGTCTAATGTGTTAGCTAGTGATAGGAATATCAATGGCTACTGTGAAATTTATTAAGCGGATTAATAAATTTGTTGGCCCAAAAATGAATTCCCTGTGTCTGGTTTTGAATTATTAATATGAATAAGCAATGTTTAGGACCGACCCTTGGGCTGTATTCGATTAACACGACTCGGGTCACCCAAGTTGCTAGAATTTCAAAACGAACACCGCAAGTGGAGTCGAAAAATAGACATGTCGTGTGCAAAACGACCCGACCCCAGTAACCCACATCTTGGCTGGGGTTGGCTAGGAGTGATGACGTCATATTTGTACTGGTACCATCCTGTAGCAGTATAAGTACTATGTGTTTAAACAAATTTTAATTTGTTAATAAATCAGATTAATGAAATGGAAACTATACGATAAAAAAATACTTTGGATCCTATTTTGCTGTATTTATATCGGTTATTATTTTTTTTAAAGAAAAAGGGGTGGATTAAGCAGAGTAATGCAGAGGAACATGTACACTGGTCCCAGTGATGTCATCGGACCATATATGGAAGATCTGTAGGGAGGGAGCAGAGCAGAGTAGTTGTTCCTCAATTTGGCGGCCACTACTCTGCGACGGAGCGTCATCAATGCGTTAAGCACTTAGGCTATTATTAACCAATCACTGTCGTCCACCCTGTTTGCTGCGTAGCGAAGCTCGATGAGCGATTTCCGTTTCCATTTGCTGGATTTTGGAGAAGGGTTCACAGTGAGGAAAGGAGGAAAAACGGGTGACCACTGTCACATATCGAGCATACCCTTGCAGGATGAGTTTCCCATTCTGTAAGTACTGATATTGTGTGATTTAAACAGAAATTGATGTAGATAATTTCAAATCGAACACCGCGAGTGGAGTTGACAAAAGCACCTGCCGTGCGCAAAACGACCCAGGTCCTACGTGTTGATTCAATGCTTTTTTTCATTAACCCAGATTGTCAGCTTCTACTATCATAAAATACCTTAAATCCTATTTTGCTGTACTTATATCGGTTATTGAAAAAAATTATAAAGTTGTAGATTAAGCTGTGGATAACTAATCTACCCCACTGAGTTCTCGCGAACATGAGAAGAGGAAAGTCTATTTCCAGTAAGTTCAAATGGGCTCAATCGTGGCTGGTTGTCCCGCTCCTTTCAGCGCTGAATATGCTTATGGGATTTTGATTATTCAACACGAGTATACAAATGGCGGCCCCCATATAGGTCTATTTCCGTTTCCGTTTGCTGGATTTTGGTGATTTCATTTTCCACCTCTATGAGTACGAGTAGGCCTATTTTTTAGGTATATATACACGTGTTAGTCCTTAGCCTCCCCGCTGGGTGGGTCGGTATTATTATTTGACATTAGTAGTTCCACTAGTACTTCTCTACTTACTACTAGTAGATCATGGTAATGATTGAACTGCAGAGGCGGAGATACCATAACAATGCTGACGCATGTAAAACAAAGCAGAATTGATTGATCCGACTATTGATGGGAGACAAAATTGTGCAAATGTGTGACATTAATGTATCGTAATTTAATTGTTTGTGTAGCAGTAGCACCATTTCTATTTCGATAATTTACGATCAACATTTCGTGACACTCAATCTATCGACAGTTCTGTAAACTCTCACATTGTGATTGTCCAAATTACAATACACCTATTAATTATGTCTATGGTTGGATTAAAATAACTCGATGTATTTTGCCGTTAATTTGAAACTACATGTACTTGCTTTCAAGTTGTCTGTTATGGTGTGTCACTAACAGAAGGTCAGAAAGTAAAATCGATAAATAAGTAATTTTGAGAAGAAATCTTTTTTTGAATACATGCAATTTTAAGTTGTCAGCAGCTACGAGCAAAAACTAGAAATAACATTTTATTTTCAATAAAATCGCATTCGGATGACCGGAATATGGAGCAATCTGACAGATGATGTAAAGGAAACCTTTTGGGGATAGACTTGATTAATTTTGGTGTTTACAACTAATCTACATAAGTTATAAGTGTACTCTGGAATCTTGTCCCCATTCACAGGCTTAACTTAAGCTAAGCAAGACATAACTAGTTGGGAATCAATCTCGATTAATCCCGATACAATAGTCAATGTTAATGATCCTGTCAGATTATGACGTATATCGCCAACGCGGAAAATCACTTTTTTACATCACTTAGATACGTCAAACTTTTCGGTGCAGGGGGAAAACTTGGACGTATACATACAGTATACACAGCGTATGGCCAACGTATGGTTAACGTACCTCCCAGCGAAAAATGCTTGAATTATGCTCACGGTACGTTCACAGAATGCCGGTGAACATTATATACGTTATTCGATCGCCAGAACTACGCGTCGTACGTTACATACGTCAAGACACACTGGAGAAATGCTAAACATACGTTAGGCGTACGTTATCCATACATTGTCAGTATGCAGACTGTATGTTCCCACTGCCTTTAAAGAAGGTCAACATAGTGAACAACGTTTGACTAACGTACGTCTAACATACATCGAAGTACGCCTAGTGCTTACATAACGTATGGCGGACGTAAAATCCACATTCGCATTCACAAAACTTTGCTGACGTACGTTGCCGTATCTCGACAAACATCGACGTACATTGATGTATACCAACGCATACTGATGTATCCCGACATAGCGGCAAAAAATCACATACCTCGACAATATGTTGGCACGAAGCGTCGTAATGTGACAGCACCATAATACTGTTGCTATTACAGTGCTTTCCAAAAGTTGTGAGATAGGAGTTGGAATTATAAAAGCAGAAATTGCAGATATGGTTCCTTTAGCACTGCGGCACACATGGCTGTATGGAATAGAGTCTATGTTGTGGGAAAAATACAAGTCGCAAGTGAGCATGTAATTGACGCTGACGGTGTGTGTCGGCTCACTTTGAAAACACTTTATTACTACTATTGAGAGTTAATGCAAATACCTGACATAAACTTTCAGAATTGATTTGCGAATTTTAATGTTTGTTTTCTCATGCCTCTCTGCAGACACGCACGGCAACATTCAAACCAACTAGCATATGCCTCGTACTACCAACAAGAAGAGGACGAGCTACTTACAAGACAGGTTTCATCCTTAAGTGTTAGTATTTATATAATCAAATATACTCCAGGTCCACACTCCATTAACCGAAATCCTTGGAGCCCGTTGTATTTCGGAAATCACAATTTTTTGGATTTCAGAATAAAAGGTATTTGGGTTATTCTCCAAAACTGGGCACCACATATTTGGTACGATGATGATAATTAAGTCTTTCTTATATTGATAGCAAGCCAAATAATTATTGTAGCCTCTGGCTATTAGATATATGTTAGCAGTTCTATATGTATTGAATCTATCCGACAAAAGCTATCAAAATTATACTTGTATGATTTTGTGCAAGAGCGAAAATGTTAAAATTTACACATTGACACCATGCATTTAACCAAACATTTTTCTTGTAAGACATAACAGGGGTTGCTTAACTGTAATCAATAACATATTGTTTGACTCTGTTGTGTATGCTAAAATTATGTTTTGGATGTTTCTTTAATTTTCATGTTACACAAGTGATATTAACCTATTGCTCTATTTGTATAAGATCTAAATCAAAAAGTGAAATATATTTTTTTCAACTCTGATATGTGCATAAGATGTCAACCTTATTAGAAACATGGATTCTTCTATTATTTGGAATGTTTTTTGCTGTTGTTTGCAAGGTTTTCACTTTGGGTTTCCATGTCACACTTTAGTGCCCAGTTTTAGAGAATGACCCATTTAGCAAACATTAATACTGCAGTTAAATCATTTGAATGTTCACACTAAATGGGATAAGTAAAGACTACAGATACTATTTCAGTTTATTTATGAAGTGATATGCCGATAAATGAAATATTGGAACAATTATACTCTAGTATAACAGTTAGTGTAACTTAAGCATATATACAGTTTCAAATAAGCGATTATCAAACACATTAATATTTCTTCATAGAAATGCATGAATATTCAGACTAGGTCGGATAAATAAAGTCCATAAATAATATTACAGTTAGTTAGTCTATTCTGTACAGAAGAAAAAAACTTCTGTTTTCGTAACCTTTCATGTAAGTGTAATTTGACGCACATTTGATAGATGACTGTGTCCTAGCAACATCTAAAGTCATATTATCAGGACTGGTACTAGCTTGTGACAGAGCATACTTATGGTGATTTTATAGTGCTGCCCCGCTGGGAGACCAGGCCACTGGCACCATGACCTGATATCCTACACAGTGACATTCTCCTGATACTGTGCTAACCAGTTCTTGCCATATTGTATTAATACTGAGCACCAGGCTTGGTAGTGACATGTATAAATTTGTAAGTCATTGGCTTGACTTGGCTGGTGGTCATACTCATGACCTCCCGCAAGGGAACCCAGCCAGTGCTCTTACTGATTCAGCCCTGCTGTCCGGTATATATATACATGAATGTAGAATTGCATTAACTAGCTGTATACATGGACAATGCTGCCTGGCCTATCTATGTGCAAGAAGAAGACATTGTCTTGTGTAATATTATACTTGTCTCTCTTTCCTCCACCGGCTGCGGTGGCCGAATCGGTAGAGTGCGGGCCTGACATGCGGGAGATTGGGAGTTGGATTCCTGGTCGAGTCAAACCAATGACATATAAAATTGACAATTGGCGCTTCCTAGCCTGGCACTTAGCATTAATAGGATAAGACAAGGACTGGTTAGCTCAGTGTCAGGATAAAGTGACTGAGTGGGATTTCGGGTCATGGTGCCAGAGGCCTGATTTCCCAGTTGTACAGCACTATAAAGTTGGCATGACTGCACCGTGTCACAAATCGGTAGCTGTCCTGATATGACCTTAGATGTTGCCAGGATGTAAAACCCTCAACAACAAACCAACCGACCTCTTTCCTCCAGCTGCCAGATGACACCGACAGTGCGCTGCTGGGTACAGCTGTTTGTGGCGGGATGGAGGATGTCGACATCAGCTCAATGGCCGACTCGACGCAGCAGATGGCGCCAGATGAAATTCCAGAAAATGCCAATGAAGTTTACAGCAACTACAACATGCAACACCAATATGATGCTAAGCTGCCAATCACGGCTTCCAGAGAAGATGTAAGCAGTGTTTGTGCAGAGTCGGGTTATCCAACTTTCGTCAGATATTCACATATTTGTCAGATTCTATTAATTTTGCATTATTTTTGTACAAATCCGTCGGATTTTGCTTACATTTCTTGTTCAGAACTTAAATTGAATGTCATAAATTCTTTGGAATGCTAATGAAATAAGTTACTTTATTCCGAATATATATTGTTAATTGTCTGACAGCTTAGTTTTTTTCATATTTTAAGTACTGGAGGAAAACTAAGATTTTGGTTGCACAAAAGTAGGATTTTTATTTCTGCCTTGGTAGATTTCTGCCTTGGTACAAATACTGCGTAATTAGCCGAATATGTGCACTAGTCATAGAACTCTACATCCATGGATAATGTTGTCCTGACATAGCAGGTGTCCTGCTAGTTACTCCCGCACTCCTGTTCCTGTGATGGTTGCTGAACAACACATTAGAAAAAGTGTCGGAAAGCTGGCTTATGGAAATAATCACATGATTTTATAATCTAAAGTGCTAAAAAATATAGTTTGAATGCTTATTTATCATAGCCTGCAATTGCAGTGAAGAATTTAATAAATCATGTTTGAAAGTCGAATCAAGAGCTTTCTGTGGCCACCAATTAAGTAGGGTTTTGTTGCATGCTCTCTCAATTTCTCAACATTAGGGCAATATAGAATATAGTCAGTCAGAATCCCTTATAGAAAGTGTAGATTTTCGGGTGAGGGGGACCCCAGAGAGAGCCTCCCATAGGCTTAGCACCATCAGGGAATCACCTTAAACATACAGAAAGTCATGTTTTTTTTCAGTAGTCTCCAAGCAGTCTTTGACGGAAGTCCCAGAGGGCAGTGGATAATGGGGGGGGGGGGGGGATGACTGGTTGCATCTGTGGTGCCCCAAAAGCCTCGCAGTTAAATGATTAATGATGATTATTATTATTATTGATCAATCCTTAGACTTTGGCTGGAGTGTCTTTCTAGCCGTGTTCTTACTGTATTATCGCCCACCTCGCTGTCAATTTCCGCTTCCTCCCAACCCCCCTTGTTCCTCCAAAACCACACCACTCTCATCCATAGTTTAGAACAAGTGTTATTCACTTGTTTCGTTCGCCCACTTTCAGATCATCAACACGATCGAGTCGAACCAGGTGACTGTGATCCAGGGCCCAACGGGCAGCGGAAAGACTACACAAGTGCCGCAGTACATCCTCGACCACTACGCGGCACGCAACAAGTACTGCAACATCGTCATCACCCAGCCCCGCCGCATAGCCGCCATGAGCATTGCGCGCAGGGTATGCAGCGAGCGGGGCTGGGAGCTGCGGGGCATCTGTGGCTACCAGGTAAGGGAAGTGCAGAGGACCGGAGAAGAGACATGACATGAATATCGCACGCAGGGTGTGCAACGAGTGGGGCTGGGAACTGCGGGGCATCTGTGGCTACCAGGTTTGGGGGGGGGGGGGGGTGGGGGGGGTGGGGGGGGGGGGGGCGGGCAGAGGAGCAGAGAAGAAACATGACATGAATATCGCACGCACGGTGTGCAACGAGCGGGGCTGGGAGCTGCGGGGCATCTGTGGCTACCAGGTAAGGGATGGGGAGGGCAGAGGAGAGGAAAGACGATGTGACATGAACATTGCAGGCAGTGAGCGGGACTGGGAGCTGCGGGGCATCTGTGGCTACCAGGTGAGGGATGGGTATGGCAGAGGAGACGAAAGGAGACGTGGCATGACATGAACATCGCTCGCAGGGTGTGTAACGAGCGGGGCTGGGAGCTGCGGGCATCTGTAGTGACCAGGTGAGTGATGGGGAGGGCATAGGAGCAGAGAAGAAACATGAATGAGATGACATGACATCAGCATTGTGCGCAGGGTGTGCGGCGAGCAGGGCATCTGGGGTTACCAGGGGAGGGGAGAGAAGAGGAAAGATGACATGACATCCCTGATCATACTAATTGCACATACTATATCTTTGTAACATGTGTCACAATATCAGTTGTCACAACCCAGCTGTTATAACAAGGCATTAGCGGTTGATTGTTCTGTTCTGATGTGAATGTTGTGTGTGTTGTAGATTGGAATGGACCGTCAGGCCTCAGAAGATACCCGCCTCCTGTACGTCACAACACAGGTCCTGCTGCGACAACTCATTAGGGCCAAGTCCATGCGTCAGTACACCCACATCATCCTGGATGAGGTACATCACAGCGAATCATATCGCTACATCACACACTTTGTCTCTTGACCTACCATTACGTCAATTGTCTTTGGACTTGGATGCTATATCGAGCACTTTGTTTCTTAACATAGCATATTGTCATTTTGTAATTGGACTTGAATGCTACATAAGGCCACTTTGTTTCTTAACATCGTATAATGTCATTTTGTAATTGAACTTGGATGCTACATCCATCCCGGAGAGTGTGAAAGTGAGTAAACAACCACCTTCATCATCACCATCATCAATCCATGATCAACATCAATCCATCATCATCAATTCCATAACCAAGAGGGTAATTTGGGGCACCACTGATGATTTGCAACCAATTTTATCCAGTGTTCTCCACTGCCCTCTGGGACTTGCCAAGCTCCCGGCCTGTCAATTCCCTGATGTTGTCTTTCCACCTGTTCCTTTGTTCACCTTGTTTTCACCCCCTTTGACTGTGGCATGTAAGATGGTTTTAGCCAGACCTGCTCATACCCTGCGCGCAATGCTCATGGCGGCTATGCGGCGGGGTTGGGTGATGATGATGTTGCAGTACTTGTTGCGTGCCGTGTAGGGGTCGAGGATGTACTGCGGCACTTGTGTAGTCTTTCTGCTGCCCGTTGGGCCCTGGATCACAGTCACCTGGTTCGACTAGATCGTGTTGATGATCTGAAAGTGGGCGAACGAAACAAGTGAATAACACTTGTTCTAAACTACGGATGACCATGGCCATACCACTGCAGTTTGCATCCTTTTACGATTGTCAGGAGATATTTGTGTGGTCCACAAAGTCTACGACGGTCGGATGCTAGTGTAGTGAACCTCGTTGGGTGCTAGTGTAGTGAACCTCGTTGGGTGCTAGTGTAGTGAACCTCCTTAATTATCATGCGACAATGGCGAGATAGGAATCTGGGTTACAACTTACAGCTGCATAGTCCGATGAAAGCATCACATTTTCTAGATTTCATTCTACATACCTAACTTAGTTATTGGTGAACTTAGTCAGCATTTGCAGTTGCATATAACTTAGAAGGGTATATCTACTAAGTGAATCGAATAGAACTGGCTACTGCTGAAACAGGGTAGCAGAGTTTTGACATGCTTGCCAAAGTTAATGTTGCATGTTTGTACTTCAAATAAAAATTACATAATTAATACACAGGGATGAAAGATCTCCGTGGTTCTGTGGATTTCCGCGATTTTTCTAATTTACTGATTAATGTTAAACAACATTGTTTAAAATGAGATGTAGTTCGAATCCCGTTCTTATATGACCTTAGATGTTGCCAGAACATGAAGTTCAAACAAAAACGAGTTATGTATGGGTGATAACAAGGATAGCTGAAACCTGACTTCTGGCATTTTTCCGCGATTCCTTAACAGTGTTAAGTCAATGGGAGAAAATCCCCATTTTCGCGGAAGTTTGCCGTCGTTGCAATTTGCAACACTCGAGTCAAGGGTAGTGAAGAAGATTTATTGATACAATTTGACAAAACAAATTAACAAAATAAGTTAGGGCCTGAAGACAGGCGATTATGCAGGTTGACTGCGGTCAGTATGCCGTGAGCATGGTTTGCGTGAAGCCTGGCTTCGAGCTCAGAACTGTCTGTGGGATAAGCGAATCGGTGCCTGCGGGACAGGCGAATGGCTGTAGTTGTCATGCTTTCGCGATCAAGAACCTGCAGGACAGGCGAATACCATGAGGTCACATCGCGGAGGTCATCAGTGTTCGGTAACCTGGCAGCCAGGTCTGGGTAGAAGTCAGAATCTGGAGCAAAGAAGATGGTTCAGGTTAAACCCAAGCACATCTGGAATTTACTCAGATGGCATAGACAATGAGGGTAGTTAGAATGTAGAATTTGTGGGTAGGTGTTACATAACTGGAGATGATAATTGATAGCTTGTGAACAAGAGGGATGGTAGTACTGATAGCACATGTATAACTGAACTAAAATAGGCAAGTCTGGCTGAAGAAAAGAGAGGATTATGCAGCACTCAACCCAACAAAGAGACGAGTGCTGCAGGATCCTCTGAAGTGAGGTTGGAGAGGGAGGTAAGGATCTAGCTGTTGAACAATTATCCTATGCGAAGAGGATGCTTCCAACACACTGCAAACTTGTGATAGTAGTTATCTACCTGGAGTGGTGAAGAAAGGTATTGAACAGCCAAAGAGGGAATAGTATTAGTAACATGTGAAAATGTAGAGAAGGACACAGAGCTACATGGAAAGGGGAGGAATATGCAGCACTCAACCCAACAAATAGGGGAGTGCTTCAGGAACTTCCTACGGTGAGGATGTAGAACATGAAAAGGGTGTAAAGGTGAAATGAGGGCACTGTATGAGTAGGGATGACTATGTGACATCGTCACTGGTTGTGCACATTAAAAATGGTTTCTTGAGTGTGGTTAATTAACACAGAGACAGTAGAGATTGTGAGTGTTGAGACATTAGGAGAGCAGGTGGGCAAAGATGCACTAATGTCAAGGAGGTGTGAGGCAAGCTGTGCCAGGAACCAGACAGGGGCTGGGAATGACAACCGTCAGAGACGGTAGTGGAACAGAGGGAGTGGAGAGGGTGAGAAGCAGGTAGACAATCCACCAGAAAACGAGGTGCGGACCAGGAAAAAAGTCATTATGAGAGGCCAGGGGAGCAGAGAGTGCACAGCAGGAGGAAAGCCTGCGACCATAGCGAGGGAGGGTTGGGAATGAAGTTATCAGAGACACCAGTGGAGCAGAGACTGTATAGAGTCCAAGGAGCAGGTAGACAGGACATCACCAGGGACCAAGCGGGTGTTGAGAATGTGGTGCCAATGGGCGAGGGGACCGGCCAACAGGTAGACAGACCACCGAAAGACAGGGCGGGAGCTGGGAACGTCCAGTCGTTAGCAGTGAAGCCGAGATTGGCCAGCAGGTAGACAGACCGTCGAGAGAGACGGGGCTGGGCCGGGAACGTCCAGTCTTTAGCAATGAAGCAGAGATCGGCCAGCAGGTAGACAGACCGCCGACAGAGATGGGGCTGGACTGGGAAAGTCCAGTCATTAGCAGAGTAGCAGTGAGAGTGCCCAGCAGGTAGACAGACCGCCGACAGGACGGGGCCGGGAACGTCCAGTCATTAGCAGAGTAGCAGACACGGACAGCAGGTAGACAGACCGCCGACAGAGACGGGGAGGAGGCCGGGAGCATCTGGTCATTAGCAGTGCAGCAGAGACCGGCCAGTAGGTAGACAGACCGCCGACAGAGACTGAGCATGAGCCAGGAACGTCCAGTCGTTAGCAGTGAAGCAGAGACTGCCCAGCAGGTAGACAGACCGCCGGCAGGATCGGGCCGGAGCCGGAGCCGGGAACGTCTAGTCGTTAGCAGAGTAGCAGAGACCGAGCAGCAGGTAGACAGACCGCTGAGAGAGACAGGGCAGGAGCTGGGAACGTCCAGTCATTAGCAGAGTAGCAGAAACCGAACAGCAAGTAGACAGACAGCTGGCAGGACGGGGCAGAAGCCGGGAATGTCCAGTCATTAGCAGAGACCGAGCAGCAGGTAGACAGACCGCCGAGAGATGGTGCAGGAGCCGGGAACGTCCAGTCGTTAGCCGTGAAGCATAGATCGGCCAGCAGGTAGACAGACCGCCGAGAGAGACGGGGCCGGGCCGGGAACGTCCGGTCGTTAACAACGAAGCAGAGATTGGCCAGCAGGTAGACAGACCGCTGGCAGGACGGGGCAGAAACCGGGAAAGTCCTGTCGTTAGCAGAGTAGCAGAGAGTGCCCAGCAGGCAGACAGACCGCCGGCAGAGACGGTGCAGGAACGGGGAAGGTCCAGTCGTTAGCAGAGTAGCAGAGACCGACCAGCAGGTAGACAGCCCGCCGAGAGATGATACAGGAGCCGGGAACGTCCAGTCGTTAGCAGAGTAGCAGAGACCAACCAGCAGCTAGACAGCGCGCTGAGAGACGGTGCAGGAACCGCGAATTTCGAGTCGTTAGCATAGTAGCAGAGACCGGCCAGCAGGAAGTCAGGCCGTCGAGAGACGGTGCAGGAGCCGGGAACGTCCAGTCCTTAGCAGTGTAGCAGAGACCGGCCAGCAGGTAGACAGACCGCCGAGAGACGGGGCATGAGCCGGGAACGTCTAGTCGTTAGCAGTGAAGCAGAGACTGCCAGCAGGTATACAGACTGCCGGCAGGACGGGGCAGGAGCCGGGAATGTCCAGTCGTTAGCAGAGTAGCAGAGACCAACCAGCGGGTAGACAGACTGCCCGCAGGAGGGGGCAGGAGCCGGGAATGTCCAGTCGTTAGCAGTGTAGCAGAGACCGCCTAGCCGGTAGACAGACTGACGAGAGACGAGGAAGGAGCCGGGAATGTCCATTCATTAGCAGAGTATCCGAGACCGACCAGCAGGTAGACAGGACGCCGGCAGGACGGGGCAGGAGCCGGGAACGTCCAGTCGTTACCAGAGTAGCAGAGACCGACCAGCAGGTAGACAGACCGCCGAGAGAGGGGCGGTTCAGTCGTTGGGCGTAGTGTAGTGTAGTGCAGTGCAGTGCAGCCTAGCGTAGTGTAGTGTAGTGTATAAACGAGGCGGACTGAGAGGAGTGGCGAGAAGGTGTAAAAGTGGAGGGTTTATATATGGGTGAGACTTGGGGGGGCGTGTGCAAAGCACGTGAGTGGGGTGAGGGAGGTGAGTGGAGTGAGTGGGGGGTGGCATGTGTGGTCAAGCGTGACAGGGCATGTCATGTGGTCTTGTGCAATGGGGCATGTCGGACTCCTCGTGTGCAAATTACTGATGTTGGCAAGCCAACATACACAATTATCTCGGCTCGATTTCCACGTTTTTGTCTTGGAGACCACTTTCATCCCTGAATACACATATTCATTTAAAGTAAAAGTCACTTCAAACTGAAGTACGGTAGATTATAACGATCACCCTAATATGTTTCATCTAAAAAAAAAAAAAAAGATTACAGAAACTCAAAAGCATCGGACTGTGCAACTTTGAACTACAGAAGTGCTTGGCGAAATTATTTTATATGGTTTTAAATAAACATGTCCAAAATGAGCCATTCATCAATATTTCTAGTCGACGCTAAGATAGAGGACATTATAATAGTTAACCTGATATGTTTATCTAGAAAATGTGGTAACGCCTCCATATCAAAGAATTTTGCAACTTTAAGCGTTTAAGTGCTGCTGCCTTTGTTTGACATGCCTGCTTCAGCATCCGTTGTACCAGAACACAGATGTTCGTGATGTTCTAGAACTTCAGTTCATGTCTTTGTTTCATGCAGGTTCACGAACGCGACCAACATTCCGACTTCTGTTTGCTGATTGTCCGTAAACTACTGCGCAACAACAGTCGTGACGTCAAGGTACATAATGCTACATTCTCTGCTCTATGTAATTGAATTGGATATGAAATTTATATAACCCTCAAATATTGTGATGGTACACTAAACAAAAAAAGGAACTGTTCTTTCACTTTCAGTCGAGGGTCGTCACTGGTATATTTAGCCACCAGAAGGAGAAATGTGACCAGACTGGATGGCCGAATGAGTTGAGCGTCCGGTTCCCGTTTAATTAGATCTGGGATTCGAACCCTGGTCGAGTCAAACCAATGTCTTAAAAATTTATACTTGTGCCTTCCTAGCCAGGCGCTCGACATTATTAGGATATGGCAAGGACTGATTTGATCAGTATCAGGATAATGTGACTTGAGTTGGATATCAGGTCATCGTGGTGGTGGCCTGGTCTCCCAGTGGGGCGGCACTATAAGGTCGCCATGAGTGCGCGCTGTTACAAGTCGGTACCTGTCCTGATATAACCTTAGATGTTGCCAGGATGTAAAACTCCAACAACCAACCAACCAACCTGCATAGCCGGGTGTTCTGTAACCTCACTCGGGTGGAATGGTCCGCTGCTGGGATCCCCCAGTCTCGCCTGCTGCCACCTGCCGGTCCTTATGACACAATAATGGTCAGTATCGAGAAGACCACCACCATGTGGTAGTGGGGCTTAAAGCCCCAGTCACACCTCAGCGGATTGGGGGAAATGGACAGAAACGGAACAAAGTCCGTTTTGTGTCCATACAAGTTTTCAACATGCACAAAACTAGGAACGGATGTCGCCGGACTGACGTATAAGGTTCTTGTCCATCTTGAGTTTGTTTCGTCCGTTGGCTATCTGTTCATGTCCGTTTTATGTCCGTTTCATGTCCGTTCGTTCAGAGGCCATTGACTCGATAGCGCAACATTTTGACACATTTTAATACATTTTGATACTTATGACGCCCGGACTAGACAATTCTGTCCATTGCTCAATCGGGTGAGGTCTGACTGGGCTTTAAAATTAAACCAGACTCGGTGGTGCAACCGGTAGAGTGCCGGCTTCCTATGTGGATGGTCGGGAATTCGATTCACAGCCGAGTCAAGCCAATGACTTTCAAAATTGATACCTGTCCCTACCTAGCCTGGCAGTTGGCATTACTACGATAATGCAATGACTGGTTAGCTCAGTATCAGGACACTGTGACTGAGTGGGATAACAGGTCATGGTGCCGGCAGCCTGATATCCCAGTGTGGCAGCACTATAAAGTTACCATAAGTGGTCATTGTTACAAATCGCGACCGACAGCATGATGATGATGACCATAGATGTTCATCATCATCATGCTGTCGGTCACGATACGACAAAGACTGCTTCCATTACTTGACTGCCGCTCTCCATTTAGCTCTCTGCTGTGAGAGTGGTGTCCATGAGTCGGTCTTAATGTCTCACAGCTTCAAGTTTCTCTTGATGGTATCCTTGAACCGGAGACGAGGGCGCCCTCTCTTTCTGTAACCAGAAGACAGTTGAGAGTAGAGGATCTGCTGTGGTAGCCTGTTTGATGACATCCTCATGAGGTGGCCAGTCCACCGGAGATTCTTTTTGATCAAAAGATCTTCCATAGAGGGCAGCCCCGTCCGTTCGAGTATTTCCTTTCCTTTCACTTTGGCATTTCATGAAAGCTGCCTGCAAAAGTGTTGAAGTCCTGCTGGCTTTTGTAAGTTAACAGCGGCACTCTCTCGGGGAGCAAATAGAGGTTTCACACTGGCAGGAACATGTCCAGACAGGCGCAAACTATTGGTCCCTGCAGTGGCTGGTCGGGAGATGTTGGGAGTTCCATACATCAACCGCCCTTGATGCTGCCACAGTGACATGGTTTTCTGTTCAAGGTTTGCTCCCTTAGCCTTCGGTTCTGTCAAGAACCTGCACCGCAAGGCAGGGGCATCAAACTCCCTGAGGTATTGCAATACCTGCACACCACGGTGTTGCAATACCTGCATACCATAGATATTGCTAGGACGTAAAACCGAAACAACGAAGTCCAAAATTATCTCAGGCTACTGCGATATTAAAGAGCTAGATCCTGTAAGTTAAACAGTGGAATGCTCATGTTAAATGTATTAATGTAGTTATCCAGGTGGGATGGCCAAATCTTCACCCGATTTGGTAGGTCGTGGGATTCGAACCCTGGTCGAGTCAAACCAATGACTTAAAAATTGATACTTGTTGCTTCCTAGCCATGTGCTCGGCATTATTAGGATAGGTCAAGGAGCAGTGGAATGAGGAAGACCAATCGTTCGAGATTGAAATTAACTAATGTACACTTTATAAAAAAAAATATACATGCTTGCTCTACAGGTGGTGCTGATGTCAGCGACAATAGAGACGAGCCGCTTCGCTGACTACTTCAAAGTGCCCGTGCGTGGCGTGTTGGAGCCAGCACCAGTCCTCTCCATTGGCGCCACCACCTACAAGGTCGCTGAGTTCTTCGCAGAGGATCTGAAGCAGCTCGGACCGGTGTGTATGGCCAAAAAGAAAAATATTTATGTTTCCGGTTGCCGAGGAAATTCTTTTCGGGTCGATAGGCAGGGTTTAAATTTGTGTGTGTGTTAAATTGTTTGTCAAACCACATACTGCAAAAACTGCACTTCCAGTTCTCAAAACTGTAATTTACATTGATTTCTTTTTAGAAATATTTTATTTCTCAGAGAGGAAACAAAGATTTAGTCGGGAGGGGTGGGGGGTTTAACAGGGTCGGTCGGCAACTGGAAATATCAATATTACTTTTTTAGGCCTATTGGATTTTCTTTGTTCTTAAATGTGTTTCCATCTGGAAGCTCAGCTTTTGTCATTAATGGAACATCAGCTTTATCATTTTATACGAAACTCATTTGGGTCTGTGCCCAGGCCTCGTGGGAGCCCATCGGTAAAATTGTTTCTGTGAATCAGGTGATGGGAACCAGAAACTTATACCATTAATGGAATCTCACCTTTAGTTATTAATAGAACCGCACCATTAGTAATGATGTGAATCTCAGCTCTAGCTATTAGTAGAATCTCAGCTTTAACTAGTAGTAGAATCTTGGCTCTAACTATTTGTAGAATCTCAGCTTTAGTCATTAATGGAATCTCACCTTTAGTTCGTCTCCTGATGCGCGCGTGTTTGCTTAACCAGGTGCCGGAGCTGGACGCTGCCTTGCCTGGTATCGATCCGCAGGCGTTTGACCTGGCCCAGAGGTTGATCATGGAGTTTGATCAGCTGGAGATAAAGCACCAAGGGTGAGCGAAATCCCCACTGTTCCATTGTTAAAGTTGAATAGTCCGATCGTTTTGAGTTTCCGACATATTTTTTTTAACCAAAGATATATTAGATCGATCATTATAAATGACTTTACTTTTGTTCGAAGTAAGTTTGATTTTATAAGGTTAACTGAAGTGAAAATATGCAACAACAAAAATTTAATTAATATTATAATAATAATAAATAATATTATTATTTTCTAAACTCATATAAACAAAGACAAATATGAATGATTGAGATCACTTCTCTGGCTGTTTCCCACATAAAGAGGCATACTCTTTATTCAACTTAAATTATTTTGACCATCAACCCAACATTAATCTATTTAGATATATATTGCGTTGGTAACCGGTAGATATGGATCGATGGTCGAAATAATTTTAATTTAATAACGGGTAGGCCTATTTAGGGGGGAGGGGCAGCCAGAGAACTGATCTCGATCATTTATATTTGTATTTGTTTATATGAATTTAGGAAATAATAATTTAACTACAGTAAAACCTCTCTAACCGACCACCTCCACAGATCGACCACTCCCCTATATCAGTCACTTTATTTGGGTCCCACATGATCGTCCATACAATACCATTGTAACGATAAAAAAAAACCTCCATGAGCCGACCACCTCCCAAATGAACCATTTAATGTCGGTCCCATGGTCGGTCAAGGTTTTACTGTATATCTATTTATTATTTGTTATTATTGATTATTTTGGTATTGCTTCTTTATTGTATTTGGATATTCATTGCTATTATTTAACTGACTTGGTTAACATTCCAGTCAGACCCAGTTGGGTTTCGCCCCACGACGAGGGTCAGTTCTGGTCTTCCTTCCGGGAATCCACGAGATCACAGAAATGGACGAAGCACTCGAAACCATCAAGCACCGCTGTCAGTAAGTGCCTCTGGAGAACCTTGGCATGATGCGATGATAAACTTAGAGATAAAATTACAGATCCTCTTCTAGGCAATATAGGCTCGCTATGGTAAAAAAGAATTTTTGTTGCACACATATGGAGGTCCACAGAGCCCTGAAGCCATATAATTGTGGGTATCCTCTCCAATGTCTATCCAGCCTTCTCTCAGATGCTTCCACCGTTGGTGCTTCAAACACTTGGTCTGGGAGACTTCCATGGATCTGTCACTCGACAGAAAAGTGAATGTTTCCTGACCTCAAGTCTGGGCCTCTCCTTGAAGATATTATACCGCTGGCTTCTCGCTTCATTATTTTGCTTAAATCTTACATACCATGCTTATACTTGCTGTATGTACTGTCGAAGTACCCACCGTGTCTCAACCTGGTTCTACTTACGTACAATCATCGACTTCTTTGCAGACTTGAAGTTCTCCCACTGCATTCTTCCATCACCGGAGATGAGCAATGCCGAGTGTTTGAAGCGCCCGTCCCACCAAAGCGAAATGTAGGCCAACTCACTGTACTTTCAATGTTGTTTCCCATTTTATGGAGTCATTTTTTAAAGGGGGTAGGGAATTTTATTCATCAGAACACCCACTTTTGTTCAGTGCCAAGCTATTGGTTTTTCTGTTATTGTTATTGTTATTATCATGGGGATGATGAAAATCGGAAATATTGTGCCTAACCATGATTCAAACCCAGACTTCTTGCAATTCCGGTACTAGCATGCTAACCATTACACTGCCATGGCCCCTTGATGCAATCACCCTAATTCTGGCTATCTGTCTATGTGGTGCCTTGCCTGAGAGGTCAGTGCAGACTACTACATTCATAACCCTGGAATTGTAAGTCTTTTACATCCATAATTCATTTAATGCTTACAAATTACACACATACAGGCAATGCATTTGCATATATACACACAAGGTAGCTTAACAACCATACAGCGTGTACAGGATCCTGGTCACAGCAACCAACATTGTGGCGGGTAATGAAAATGGGGAAATATTGCACCTAAAGGAGGATTCAAACCCACACGTATTGCCATTCTGAGGTTAGCGTGCTAACCATTACACAGCCTTGGATCCCTTATGCAATCACCCTATCTGTGGCTCTAAATAACACATAGAAAATAGGCCATTTCGAGTTAAGCAAACCCTGACTATCATAAAAACTTGCGTATTAGGCGAGCCGGCAGATAACTCATGATTTACTTAGGTATATGCCACTGTATATAAAATCATTTGCTTGACTCAGCCGGAAACAAACCATGCAGATTAGATAGAATTCTACCATCTGCCACACAGGAAGCGGGTGCTCAACTCATTTGGCCATCCCCGTCTGGTTTAATAGTAACAAAATCCTATTTTGGGGGCAGCAACTTAGTGCAAAATGGCTATCTATTAAAACTGTTAAATGGTAATTTGACTAATTAAGAATTAAGTAGAAAAAAGCGGAAAACTCTTCCCAAGAAAACCCCAAAACACTAACATAGAACCTTAAGAAAACAACTAACATAGTAATAAGAATAGAACAAAAATACAATGCCAAGAGGGCCCCAAAAAAAACTAACATAGACTACTAAACATACCAACAGACTATCTATCTGCTACTGAAATGCAGACAATCAAATAACTTATCAGCAGCTACTGCTTGGTAAGACAAGACCAAAACTACAGCTGGCCAGCATTGAAAACAAGCCTGGGTACCCGGGCTTACATGCTATGGACAGTATAAATACAGCCTCAATAAAAAAATAAATACAAAATAAAAAAAATTAATTCAGATTAATTTTTGGTTTTAATTGCAGGTGATTTTAGCAACTAACATAGCTGAAAGCTCCATCACTGTGGCTGACATCAAGTATGGTAAGATTGTTATCCTGTTACTTACATTAAAATCAAGAATTTGAATCCAGTACAAGCTACGCTTTGACCGCCAACACCAACTACCACCAACACCAACACCACTTCATCAATTAATTAAATTAGTGGCTTTTAGTGATTAATTTGTGCATGTACTCACCTAATCAAGCAGGGATGAAAGATCTTCGCGATTCCGCCGATTTACGTGAATTTCCGTGTTTAAAAAAAAATCGTTGATTAACTATCTCAATATGAACCTTGACGCCACCTCAACTCCGCTCTAGTCTCCCAGACCAGCTCTGTTGAGCCTTAATGACTCATGCATTATATAGAGTATGCTATGTACTTCTATGTATTTTTTCAATCTTTTTCTGTTGCTATACACTATCTAACCGTATAGTATCCATCACATTGATTGTCTTCATAAAATATTATATCCCATGACGTATCATGCAAACCATGTAATTTTCTAACTTGTAGTTAAAAATAAAAGTGGTGTTAATGTTCATAAAAGAGTATATCCCATAGTGTATCTGTATGCAAACCATGTAATTGTCTAACTTGTAGTTTATTTGTTAAACTGTTAAATTGCTTAGTTACATTTGTTAGTTAGCTATGGCTAGCTTGGAAGGATTCAATTGGGTGTAAAGGCAGGAAGCGTGATGCCAAGCAAATCAACGCTACCATATTGAATAGTGAAATAAAAGTCAATTCAAGTCCTATGGCCTCGACCGGCCACTAAAGGCTTTGACATAGAGACTAGTGGGTAACTGGCAAACAGAGATATCATATGCTGATGTTTCTACGGTTTGCATTGTTTTCAGTGATCGACTTTTGTCTGACTAAAAACATGATCTGCGACAATGAGATGTACACAAGTCTACATGTGGAATGGGCATCCAAGGCGAACTGCGTCCAGAGAAAAGGTAATACCCTAGTCACGCTACTCCTTGCGACCACAAAAAAGGGTCGGTCGCAAAGAGGTCACAAGTGGTTGCAAAGTGGTCCTCAGTGGTCGCCAACCTCCTTGCGACCATTTTGGTCGATTGGATGTTGCAGGTACTGCATGAAGAACCTTCTTTGCTACCCAAATGGTCAGAAGGTTGCGGGTCACTGTGGGTTCTTTGGTCGCAAAGTGGTCGCAAGTGGTTGGAAGCTGTAGTGTGACTGGGGCTTAAAGTGGACGTTTTACAAACAAGTGTGATACTTTCCCTGTCAAATGAAGGCAACCATTACACCTAGAGTAATGGCACTTGAAGCTGCACTTCTGCTATTCCGAGACTGGCATCCTATCCATTAGGCTGTCTAGACTCCCCAATGCAATCGACCTACCCACGCCTACCCGTATATGTGGCAGTTCACGTGAGGACAATGCCGCGTACTACTACACCCGTCCCTTGTACACGATTCTGGTCACGGAACCAGTGTTGTGCTGACACTGCAAACAAAAGGGAATATCATCATGCCTAGAGGCAGACTTATATCTAATAATAGTAATATCTTCCAAGTTATCAATTTATTAAAACATTGGTCTGGTTGGTTTGTGGGGGTTTGCGTCCTCGCAGCATCTAAGGTCCTATCATGACGGGTACGTCTTGTCACAGCGTGCATTCCTGACGACTTGGTAGTGTTGCCCCACTGGGAAACCAAGCTGCTGGCACCATTACCCTACATCCACTCAATCACGTTATCCGGATACTGAAACAAGTTAGCCCGAACCAAAGTAGAGTAACTTGTAATGTTCAACCTGATATGTTTATCATAGAATTTATGGACATGTTTGCTGAATCAGTAGAGTGCAGGCTTCCCATGTAGAAGGCTGGGAGTTCAATTCCCGGTCGAGTCAAACCAATGACTTACAAAGTTGATACTTGTCGCTACCTAGTCAGGCATTCGGCATTAATAGGATAGGACTAGGACTGATTAGCTCAGTATCGGGATAATGTGACTGAGCGGGAAATCAGGTCGTGGTGCTGATGGCCTGGTCTCCCATTAGGCCAGCACTATAAAGTCACCATGAATGCACACTGTCTCAAGTTGGTACCCGTCCTAATATAACCTTAGATGTTGCCAGGATCTAAAACTACAAACAAACAATTAGAATTTATGTCAAAAAGTAAAACTCTAAATGCAATTAATCATGCAACTTAAAGTTGCATGGTCCGATGAAATATAATTTTGTCAAAATTAAAACAACTACTTTCATTTGATGCTATATATCCAACTTAGATATTGGTGTATTAGCTAATGATTTGGGACAGTATATACAGAAGAACCAGTGAGTTTATAACCTCACCCCTTTGAACACTCAGTTTGAAACACCCATTATGCAGGAAGGCCATTAACCAATTAGGCCAATCTCGTGACCCCATTAGCCCCCCCCCCCAACCAAGTAGGCCTGCTGTGCAGGGTCATAGAGGGGAAGGGGATATGAGGTGGATGTGTGTGTATGTGTCGTGTGTTTCCTGACCTGACTTTACAGAGACACAGAGACAGACATACACACAGACATACACACACAGACATACACACACAAGACATACACACACAGACATACACACACAGACAGACACCCATAGATAGGCACACACAGACAGACATGCACAGACAGCACACACATACACAGAAACACACACACATGCACACACCCGACATACACAGACACACATACACCCAACCTGACTTTGCAGAGAGAGAGCCACACACACACACACACACCCAGATAGACACACACAGACAGACATGCACAGACATACACACATAGACATACACACATACATATACATACAGACACACACTAACATACACACATGCATACACACATACACACACATACATTACCACCCATATATATACACACAGACAGACACACAGATAGACACACACAGACAGACATGCATAGACAGCACACACAGACACACAAACACACATACATGCACACACCCGACATACACAGAGACACATACACCCGACATGACTTTGCAGAGATAGACACACACACACAGACAGCCGCACACAGACAGAGGCAGACACACTTACACGCACACACATACATACACACAGACACACACATACAGACATACACACCCAGACACACACATACATACATACACAGACACACATACACCCGACCTGACTTTGCAGAGAGAGAGACACACACAGACAGAGGCAGCCACACACATACATACCCACAGATATACACAGACATTACCACACATACATATACACACACACATATACACACTCACAGACACACATAGATAGACACACACAGACAGACATGCATAGACAGCACACACAGACACAGAAACATACAGACATGCACACACCTGACATACACAGACACACATACACCCGACCTGACTTTGCAGAGAGAGACACACACAGACAGAGACACATAGACAGACGCACACAGATAGAGGCAGACACACACACACATACATACATACCCACACATACAGAGAAACACAGAAATACACACACACAGATACATACAGACATACATAGACATACACAAGCAGACAACAGACACACATTATATTTAGTTAAAAACCCTAGTGCCATGGGCACTAGGGTTTTTCATAATCCAGTCCCAGAAGGCCCCATACCCCAACCAGGAATACCTACCTACAGTCCTGTAAGGTTCCAGGTCATCTCACATCACGTGGTCACCGCGAGATGACCATCTGGGTCATAGTCACAGGACTTTTGACAAGCTTGTCGAAATTATTTTTGGTTCTTTCAGCTCATATTACTTCAAAACTAATCATCTTTAATCAAAATCACTCCGGACTAATGATTAGTAGCTTGTAACGATCAATTTGATATATTTATCTCAAAAATGAGACAAAAATTCAAGTGCCATCGGACCATGCAACTTTAATGTTGATGCAGGTCGAGCTGGTCGAGTGTCGAGCGGACGCGTGTACCGGATGGTCACCCGGAAGTTCTATGCCGAGGTCCTGCCGGATTATGGCATACCAGAAATGCAGCGTTGCTCACTGGAGCACCTTGTCCTGCAGGTGAGCAGTGGGCCAAGTTTATTGGGTTTTTTTTTGTCCTAGCAACATCTACAGTCAGAGCTAGATGGGAAGTTATTGATTTGTGACAGCACAAACACTCGCACACGGAAGGGGGATTTATAGTGGTGCACCACCGGGAGACCGTGCCGCGCGGACAGTTTTCCACCATTTTGTTGTAAATTTGTGATTTGTAAATTATATAGGGTGTAAAACCCCAATAAAGAAATAATCTAATTTTACGGATTTTCTTCATCTACTACATAATATCAAATTCCAGAAACGCATAACTCTGTCTCAGATTCTATGCATGACAGCCTGTGTTGGGTCAGCAGCCGGATGGTGTTGGATCAGTGTCCGGTCGGTGCTGGGCCTCTCCTGTCCTAAGATATTAATTTCCATGAAAACGCGGAAATTCTCCCATAAGGCAAGGGAGGCATTCGATTGGGACCTTTCCATCCTCAAAATTTAGGCTCCGCCCACCTGTGCAGTGAACTAGGTTTTCAAATGCAAAGAGGACCAGTCAAATGGCTTCAGTGGTTTCAGCCAATCAGAGCTGTTCTCTGCCATTACAAATGGCTGCCCTGTATGGGTTGGCCATTTGCAATCGAAAAGAACCAATCAGAGCTGTTTATTTCCATTCCAAATGCCTGCCCCCATAGATGGCAGCCATTTGCAATCAAAAAGAACAGCTCTGATTGACTGAAGCTACTGAATCTTTCAACCTTTCCATATCAGCCATCTTGAAATACACCATGTGACCTTATGGATGGAGCCACAAGACAGCTTCGATTCATACGTATAGAAACCCACTTCTGGTCCCAGTCGAATAGGAATTTGTAAAGAAATATTTTTATTTGCGTATAGAAAGAAGGCCCAGTCGAATACGTCCATTGTCAGGGAATCGCAGAAAAATACCGGAAGTCAAGTTTCATTCAATACTCTCCAAGCACTATTCTACCTCCACTCTTCTGATGAGTCAGTACAGACTATCATTGGAGAGTGTTCAACAGTTCCTTGTTATGACTGTATTATCGCCCACCCTATGTCGATTTACGTTTTTTTTGTTAACCCCGTAATCACTATCATAGCTGACAGATGTACCTGTGTGGAAACTTACTGGGTGGATCATTTATTGACAGGTAAAACAACTGGATCTCGGTGAGCCAAAGAAGATTCTTGGTCTGGCGCTCTCACCACCAAACCTGGACGACATAGAACGCACGATTCTCACCCTCAAAGAGGTAAGGGAGGCGCCTGTGTATTGGGTCGTTCAATGAAACTGGGTACCACCTTTGACGGTTTGTGACAACGATACCAAAAGTGAAAACATTCTGAATAATAGCAGAAAACATTCCAAGTAATAACAGGCTCCATTTTCATATGAAGATTTACATGTTGTGCACCTATCAGTGTTGAAAAAAACAACTACTTCACTTTTTGATTTTGATCTCATAAATTAAGCAAATTGTCCAGTGTAACATGCAAATTAAGCACACATCTAGAATATCTTTTTAGCATACACAACACATCCAAACTAGATTTGATGGATTACAGTTAAGCAAACAAAATTATGTCTTACAAGAAAAAAAGTTGGAAAGAAGTTGAAATGAAAGTTTGTGTAAATTTATGTGTAAATATGTAAATTTTCACTTTAGCAAAAGTTTATAGGCTTCCAAAATACACTGTTGTAGACATAAAAAGGCCACTGGGTTACTTTTAAGACATTGGAATACACTGCAGGACAATTAATCACAATAATTGTCCTGAAGTGTATTCCAATGTCTTAAAAGTACCCCAGTGTTAGAAGTACTTTTTTCACGACCTCCCCTTTTGGTAGATCGTGAGATTCGAACCCACGGGTTCGAACCCTGGTCGAGCCAAACCAATGACAAAGATTTATACTTGTCGCTTCCTAGCCAGGCGATCGGCATTATTAGGATAGGGAAAGGACTGGTTGGCTCAGTGTCACGATAATGTGACTGAGTGGGATATCAGGTCATTGTGTTGGCGGCCTAGTCTCCCAGTGGGGCAGCTCTATAAAGTCACCATGAGTGTGCACTGTCACAACTCAGTACCCGCCCTGAAATGACCTTAGATGTTGCCAGGATGTAAAACTCCAACAACCAACCGACGTACTTTTTTCACTGCAATGCCAATATTTTCAGGCAATATAACTGTTAATCACATCAAATGATGCGAGAATCAGGCGGCCCCGAGATCCAAGCGATAGCGTCGCCATTTTGGAAAAAAGAAAGTTTGTCCCTTTTACCTCGGTAACATCCCGGAACTTTGCTTCAGAAAAATATTTTTTTTAAGTTGACCTGTAAAGGTGCGTGAAAAATCCTTGCAAATCCTGCTATGTGGCGCCACCTGGTGGTTTTGGCAGGCAGGAGCATTGACGACCCCTACCGGCGACCTGTACAACCCACACGACGGCCAGCTGACGTTCCTGGGCACGGTTCTGGCCGACATGCCGGTCGACATCCACTACGGCAAGCTCATGATGCTCGGCCACGTGTTCGGGGTGCTCGAGCAGTGCATCATTATAGGTGACCTACTTTATGTGTATCTTCTTAAAGCCACAAATTATATAATTGTGGGCTGTTTAAACTCACAGTGTCTATTGACACATAATTGATTGTATGCTTTTGCACTTTGTAAATGTGATGGTTGAATATAAAAAAACTAACAATTCTCGCCGTGAATATGGCCTATGCTGCCGACATGGCGTAAAGAAACCACCAATCTATCAATAAAGCCCGTCTTGATATGACCTCAGATGTTGCCAGGGCGTAAAACTCCAACAACCAAACAAACCATCTTTTAAAAGTTGTGTGGTAGTCCGTACATGAGCTCCACCATCACGCAGTGGCTGCATAGACTACGCCGTCTACTGTCACAGTTCTTTGGCGGCAGGTGGCGGAACGCCTGCCGGTAGGCAGCTCTCTGCGCGGACTGTCCGTACTGTGTCCGGCTAGTACCTAGTGTGAGAGGTTACCCGCCCCCTGACCAGCCAAGTCACAGATAACCTCTCAAGTCCAATGATTTTAAGTTTCTGTCAATTTCTGAGATAAATATATTAAATTGATTGTTATAATCTACTTTACTTTAGTTTGAAGTAACCTCTATTTTAAATAGTTAACTTTTGAGATATTTGAAGTGCAAACATGTTAAATTAATTTTGGCAAGCATGCCAAATCGGGATGGTCGATGAGGGTGAGAAGGGTGAGGGCGTACTCGTCCTTTGTTGCCTCGCCCCTCTTGACCGGCGTTCTATCCGGCCCCCTCTGTACCAGGTCGGACGGAAATATATAGTCGACCGGGATACCTTGGCGGCTCACGGAGCGTCGCGCTTCGGCGGAGGCCAAGATGTCCCGGACGGCGGAGGCGGGGCTGTGCCGGGTGGGTTCCTCTTGGTAGGCCCGGGACGTGGTGGGCGGGGCTTGTGTAGCAAGGTGCCGGTACCTCTCGTACTCCGGGTGCGCCGCCCCGGGCAGGCTCGCCTGAGGCGGGGGCGGGCTGCGGCGGTGGTGCGCGCCCGAGGCGCTGGGGCGGCAGCGGCGGGGCGGGCGGCGGGGCGGTCTCCAGGGCGTCCATCCGGGCGTGAATGTCGGATGCAGTCTGGCGCACCTCGGCGGACGTCTGGCGCTGCTCGAGGTGGATGCGCTGGAGTGCCTCGAGTATTGCCGAGATCTCGGCGCCCGAGGTGCGGTCCGAGGGCGCCGCGGGGGACGCCGGAGCGGAGGCCGGGGACTCGTCCCGCCGGGGCGTTGAAGATGGCCCCGGGGTGCGGGGGGCGGCCCGGGAGCCCTTCCGTCCTCGTCCCTTCCCTCGAGGCATGGTGTAGCGTGAGGTGGAGCAGCAATCCGAGGTGGACCCAAACAGTGAAAAAGGCAGAGAGCTGGGAGACGGCAGGAGGGCGAGTGCCGAGGGAGGCCGGCGGGCGACCTTATAAGGGAGAGGGACGGGCGACAGCAGGTGAGGTGTGAATGCTGCCAGCCCTGGGGAGGGGGAGAGGTGGTGAGCAGCGGGCGTCGGGTCAGGCGCGAGTGCTGCGCGCCGTGGAGGGCGGGGGAGGTGGCGGCGCGGCGCGCCGTCTGCCGAGGTGAGAAAGCAGCGCGACAGCGCGGGGCGGGGGAGGGTCTCTTCCTCTCCTCGCATCAAACGCAATGCTTCGCATTACGACCAAGGCTTCTGCAGTAATGGGTTGTATTAAATTGACTCGGCTTCCTTTCTTGTGGCAACAAATGCTTAAAAAGTGCATCTGTATTTAAGTTAAACGTGGAGAATCAAATCTACATAATTATTTTGGTTTTGAAAATGTGTTGCTTCATCGGACAATGTGTGTTCTTGGCTGGATTGAGTTTTAATTAACCACAAACCTGTAGTAAGATAACTATATGGCTTCCCACCCGGTCATCTTCCAGGCGAGCAACGTTTGTAGCCTGTCTAGATAGAATTAATTGCGAATTCTAACGGCAATATTGATTTTGAAGTTGCATAGTCCGATGGTTTTGAGTTTCTGTCATTTTCTGAGATAAATATATGACCCACATGTATTCTAGAACCAGTTTACCTGTGCACTAAGAGCGTTGGGCTGGATGCGGGGAGGGGGGTGACAACAGCTGTGGGGCTGCGAATAGATAGAGCGCGGGCCTCACGTGCGGGAGATCGGGAGTTCGGTTCCCGGTCGAGTCAAACCAATGACTTATAAAATTGATACTTGTCGCCTCCTAGCCTTGCGCTCGGCATTAATAAGATAGGGCAAGGACTGGTTAGCTCAGTGTCAGGATAATGTGACTGAGTGGTATATCAGGTTATGGTGGCAGCGGCCTGATTTCACAGTGGGGTAGCACTATAAAGTTGCTGTGAGTGCACACTGTTACAAGTTGGTACCGTCCTGATATGACCTTTGATGTTGCCAGGACCTAAAACTGGAACAACCAACCAACAGTTCTACTCATTCGTAGAAGCCTATTTATCTTGATCTACTTCCGGTTGAATTGCGCTTGTAACTGCATGTCAAGCAATGTAAATCGAAGATTTTAGTGAGTCCAAATATCCGATGATACGATAAAGAAATCAGTGTGCTCTAGAAGCGTCGTTAAATAAAACAAGCTTTACTTTTACTTTGATTTCAGCGGCCATGTTGTCCCTGAAGTCGGTCTTCTCTCGTCCTTATAAAGCTGAGCTGGAAGCATACAAGTAAGTCAGCCTGAATAATCTTTAATAAACTGGACGCATTGTCTGAATTGGTAAGAGCGCTACCATATGGAAAGTCGGGGGTTAGAATTCCAGCTGAGTCAAACCAAAGAATCACTACCTAGGCTGGCGCTTGGCATTACTAGGATAGGGCAAGGACTGGTTGGACAGTGTCAGGATAATGGGGCTGAGTGGGATGCCAAGTCATTGTGCGGGCAGCCTGTTCTCTCAGGGGGGCAGCACTTTGAAACCATGAGCGTGCACTGTCATAAGGTGGTACCTGTCATCATTTGACTTTGGTTGTTGGTAGGACGTAAAACCCTAACAAACGAATAAAATGTTAAGCTTAATAACCCCTCTAAGGTATTACATTTTCCAACCCCAAACACTTGGCTAGATATTTGATCCTACTAAACTCGCAGTGTCTATTGACACATAATTGTGGTGTTCTCTGTGGCGGAGTGGTTAGAGTGTCTGACTTTTTTCTAGGTCGGCCTCTTAATCTGAAGGTCAGTGGTTCGATTCCCTATTCCCCCACCTCTACCAATTTGGATTTCCACCGCTGTGTATAACTTACAGCCTCATCAAAGGCCAGTTGCTCTCATACCATGTCTATGTGGTGTGGGAGGTTAAAAATCCCTTGGGTCGGTAAAAGTGTAGGCTCGGGCTTTCTATCGACAAACTGTCTAATGGTGAAAACAAGCCTATTCAGGCTTATCCATGATAGGCAGTATAAATCTTCAACAACAACTAATCCAACTTAGATACGGGTGCACTCAATAAATATTTATTGCTATGGAATGGGAATACTAAGTCAAATTATTAGAACCTGTCAGGTCAATGTGACTTAGTGGGAAATCAGGTCATGGTGCCGGTTGCCTGGACTCCCAGTGGGGCAGCACTATAAAGGCTTCACGAGTGCACTGTCACAAGTCGGTACCTGTCCTGATATGACCTTAGATGTTACTAGGATGTAAATCCCTAACAAACAAGCTCTTTGTAATAAACACTGTCTGACTGTCAATCACAAGGTGTAACTAAGAACAGTTTACTCTGATTACTCACCACAGTGATTTGCCATGAGCGTCAATATTGTCCGGGTTTTGTACGGGTCCTTGAAAATCTGGAAAGTTATGGAATTTGATAATTCACGATTCCAGGCCTGGAAAGTCCCGGAATTCGATAATTCAGGATTCCAGGCCTGGAAATTCCTGAAATTTGTCTAAAGATCCTGGAAAATGGAAAAATCATGACAATATATTTTTTAAAGCCTATATTCGTCAATCTGTCCAAACTGTAATCAGTGATATTTTGTATTTAAAGTGACTTTTGTGGGTTTGTTATCCTGCCTCTTCATTTTTATTTTAAACCTATACATCTCTTGGTTTTGTTTTTATTATGCCTATTTACACTTCATATCTTACACGGTGAATTGACTATGAATACGGCCGTGTTTCGGGGTGCTTTAATTTAATAAACATCTTTGAAAAACATCCCGGAATTTGTCCTGGAAAGTCCTGGAATTAGATGTCAAAATGGATATAAACCCTGTCGTCTGAAAATGTTTATCTACTATTAGTACTAACATTTATTACATACACATGGCATGACACACTTGTCAAAGAGAGACACCTTTGTTTTTACACCCTAGAATGAAACTGAGCTGGTCACAGAACACCTCCAGTGATTGCATTGCGATGCTCAAGGTCTTCAAGGTACAGTATCTTTTACTCTTCTCATAATACAACAATGTAGTGTGTAAATACTTACGCACATGCCATTAAACATGTGATTGTCCTGTATTATTGTTGTGTGTGTTTGCCACGGTTTTCTCTGTTGATTTTCGGGTGATGGAATAGTGATAGGGGTGATGAATGACCTGGCATGCGGGTAGGTCTGCTTCAAGGCAGGCATAGTTTGTCTAGCCTGCTGGGTTCTGGTTTAGTTACTCCCACACCAGGTGCGGTGGCCGAATCGGTCGAGCGCAGGAGATCAGGAGTTTGGTTCCCGGTCGAGTCAAACCAATGACTTATAAAATTGATACTTGTCACTTCCTAACCTGACGCTTGACATCAATAGGATAGGGCAAGGACTGGTTAGCTCAGTGTCAGGATATTAGGTCATGATGCTGGCGGCCTGATTTCCCAGTGGGGCAGCACTATAAAGTTGCCATGAGTGTACATGTTCACAAGTCGGTGCCGGTCCTGATAGATGTTGCCAGGACGTAAAATTCCAACAACCAACCATCATTATTATTATAATTGACCTGGATTTTTTGTAGCTCTGGGAGCAGAAGCACATATTGGACGCTTTCGGCTCGAGGCGGGCGGAGAAGGAGTGGGGCTACAAGCACATGGTGCAAGTCCGGCGTCTCAATGATGTAAGTACCCACTTTGGAGCCCAGTGGCTTGTCGAAAGTACACTTTCACTGCTAATTTTGTCGTGGGGTGTGATGTCATGTACAGGATCCTGGTCACGGCAACCAGTGTCGTGCGAATGATGAAAATGGAAAATATTGCACCTAGAGCAGGATTCGAACCCGCACTTCCTGCCATTCCGGGACTAGCATGCTAACCATTACACTATCTAGACTTTCTGATGCAATCATCTATATGGATCCTTGCCTGGGAGGTCAGTGTTGTCTACTGCAATCGACCCCCCACCCGTACATGAAAATGGGAAATATTGTACCAGGGCAGGTTTCGAACATGCACTTCCTAGCCCTGGAATGGCAGGAATAATTATTTATGTGTGTTGGACACCATGCTATTGTATAACTTACACCAGTGTCAGGTTCTGTTAAGTTGACTTAATATTCATCCTCGGCAGCATTAAATGTTTTATAAGTGCACCATACGTATTTCTGTTGGATATGTAGGATCAAATTTACTTTGGGTTCGAAGATTTGATGATTTCATAGATTCATGCCACTTTAAAGCTGGTTTGACCTCTGTGTAGGTGAGTGACCTTGTGAGGGAACTTCGGCAGCGTCTGGAGAACTTCAACATCAAAACTCCCCGAGGACCATCGCCGAAATTCGATGCCAGCGAAGAGACGCTCATACTCCAGGTACTAGCCGCACTTTAGTTTCGTATTTCTAAGCAAGCATTTAATTCGAATGCATAAATATAGTAAATCACTACTGTGTTTATTTTCGTATCTGTAAGCAGCCAATATAAATTCAGTGAATAGATATAAATCACCACCTCCTACTTTCGTATCTCTCTGAAACCATTTAAATTAAATGAATAAATACATTAAATCACTACATCTCTCTTTCGGTCCTGATATGACCGGAGATGTTTCCAGGTCGTTGAACTTAACAAACAAACTACAGCTCTCTTTAGTTTCGTATGTGTTAGCAACCGTTGAAATTAAAGGAATAATTATACTAAATTCCTACCTCTTTAGTTTCGTGTCTTTAAGCAACTGTTTGAATTAAGTAAATATATATATTAAATCATTGCAAAAATATTTATTGAATCACCGGCTTACTCTACTTTCGTATCTCTAGCAACCGGTTAAATTGAAGGAACAAATCAGACGGAATGGTCGCATGAGTTGAACGCCCGATTCCTGTGTGGCATGTCATAGGATTCGAACCTGGGTTTGGACTCAGTTAAACTTTAAAGGACTTTAAAATGTACACTTGTCATTACCTAGTCCGTCATTTTCCATTATTAGGGTAGCACAGGGAGCAGTAGAATGAAGACAAATTGTGATTGAAATTCCCCCACTTAATCAACGAATAATAAATTAGAAAAAGTACCAAATCACTGGCTCTAATACCCCAGTCACATCAGGCGTGTGACCACTTTGCGAACACTTGCAACCAAAAATAAACGTCCGGTCGCAAATGGTCATAAACGGGTCTCTATTTGGTCCTCACTGTTTGCCGACCTCCTGGCAATGATTTTGGTCGCAAGGAGGTTGCAGGTGTTGCACCAAAAACATCCTTGTGAACAAATGGTCACCAGGAGATCTCCAATCAGTTTCATAAGTTGGCGATCAGTTGGGGACCATCTCGGACTGATCAATGACTGATTGACGACCGTGGCACTACTGCGACCGGTCGGGGACGTGTCAGGGACTGATTTGCGCCTGATCAAGTGCCAATTGGTTGCAAACCAGTCGCCAATTAGTCCCCAACCAGTTAAGTCCTCGACCGATCACCAACCAATCGCCAACCTGTCTTATCTGGTTTTGGCACCTCTTTTTTTTCCTCTTTAAACAAAAAAAATTTAGTTGCAAGGAGGTTGGGTCACCGGTGCGGGTTTTAGTTGTTGTGGCAAGTGGTCGCAAGCCTGGTGTGACTGGGGGTCTAAGCAACTTTTACATTAAAGTATCTTTTTTCATTAATTGACTCCACTTTTCCCGTCCATAGGTGGTGATGTGCGGTGCCTTCTACCCGAACTATTTTGTACGCGATCACAATGAGGACACAGAGGAACTGAACCACCGCACACTGTCAGGACGCAACCTCTACACAACTGTCATGGTACTTGTCATATTAAATGTTGACACCATAGGCTTCAGCAGTAACGGGTTCTATTAAATAGGTGTAGTATTCCTTTCTCCGCAGCAACAATTGCGTAATAAGTGCACCAATATCTAAGTTGGACATGTAGAGTCTAATCTAAATATTCAAGCCTTTTCATTTATGAATTCAAAGTTGCCATATGTATATATGCATATGGAAACATTGAATTCAATAATGAAAAGGCTTTGATATGTGTATGTAAAATGCTTGCATATATACAAAGTGGTCATGTGTATCTGATGCTATGTAAAAATATCAATTGCTGATCTGTTTTAACAATGTATCTTGTATAAGTATGAAAATGACAGTGATGAATGCCTCCTAAAATAGGAACAAATCGGGCAGAGGCTATTCAAGGAATCAGTATTATCAGGCATGAGCATTTCCCGCCAATTGGCTGATTTCCGTCAATTAAATGCTTCCTGGGATGTTCTCGAGATACGTGTAGATCCGAGGAGAAAGCATTTGGGTGGGGGGGGGGGGGCGGGGGCGGGGGGGGACTCGTCTTTTGCTATATTGAGGGAGCATAAGACTATATATTGAGGGAGCATAAGACTATATATTGTTGTTAAAATGAAATTGACATTACTTTTATCATATTCCTTTACATTTATTATAACAATTAAACAAGTATTACCATATTACAAGGACTGCCAGCTGAAGGAGTATAAATTAAATAACTGAAACTATTAACTATGGTATAGGTGTATTATTTATATTATTGACTTATCATTTATGCAAGATTACAAGAAAAACACTTTGTATTCTTTGAGTACTGGTCTATATGCCTACTCTTACCTTATGTCACAGGTGAAGAGTGAAATTTCTTCCTCCTAAGTGGCTACCAAATTGCACTAATTGTTTCCTACTTGTAAACTAATTTCTCCATGGGGGGGGGGGGGGGGTGGCCCCTCCTCCCTACACCCTCCCCCCCCCCCCCCCCCCCCCCATCCCGTCGGCCGAGTTTTGAGGCATACACCCACAATCAGCTAATTTGTTTTACTTCTCTGCTCATGTCTGTATTATGTAACTTTGATGTCAGTTGTCCTGTGGCCATATGTATATATACATGTATAATGCTTGCATATATGTATATGAATTCAGGTCTTTCAAGCCCCTTCCCCCTACCCGCCCCTACGAGGCCTATTATATGGGGACATACCTGATTCTAGGTAAAAATGTCAATTGCCGATTTGTTGTAACAATGTATTTTGCATAAGTATGAACTTAAAATAAAGAATTATCAAGTTTCTGCGAAGATAGTTCGCGAGAGAAACAGGGTGAGTGTGTGTCAGTTGTGTCACTGTGAAACAACGGATATATGGCAGCAAATAATATCTGGGCCGCTTTCAGGGTACGCCTCAGAGTCAACTCTGAGATGGCTCCGTGATGTCTATTTTTCCCCAATTCGCGTTCAGGGTGCGCCTCGGAGTCAACTCCGAGACGTCATGCTTTTCAAGTAGGAGGCAAAACGCCTCCAAATTGCCTGTCGGTTTTAGCCAATCAGAGCTGTTCTTTCAATTGCAAATGGCTGCACACTACGGAGGCCACCATTTTCGAGGCACCCGCCATCTATATGGCATTCAGACTAGCGCAACTTTCGGAATTTCTCCGAGGCGTACCCTGAACACGGCCCAGGGTGAACCTGACCTCATAAATAAAGCCCACTTCCATCTCCGTGTCATGAATTAGGACATTGTTTTTTCAGGTGAAAGGCTTGCCCGTCAATGAGGGCCCCTTCTACAGGAACGCCATTCACCAGCTGTTTACACCCTGTCACCCGAACCCACGGATCCACTTCGAGGAAACAAAGTAAGTTCAGCAATAACAGGCCTCGTGGGGGGGGGGGGGGGGGGGGGGCTTGAAAGACCTGAATTCCAGTTAATCTATTCCAGGACTAAATTAGCTATGTTTTGTGAGTTAAATGTTGCTCTCATTTGACAAAAAAAATGAACCACTACATTTGAGATTATTTTTTAATTTTCTTATATCTGAAATAATTTCTGCCGTCATTTGACAAAATTCTGAGCATGTCAGATTTCCGTGTAAATTTCAATGTAGGCATAAAAATGCAATTAACAAAATCGACGGAATAAATACCACTATTTTTTTTGCGGTGAGTATGGCCCTTGCTGCCGACACGGCGTTCAGCAGCCACTAACTAAGTAAATAACTAACTAACTAAATTACTAACTAAATAACTAACCCTATTAATAGTATTATCGAAAAAGCCTGAAGTTAGGGAAGTCCCAGAGGGCAATGGAGAACAGGGGGAAATGGAGGAAACTGGTTGCAAAGTCACTTGTGGTGCCCCGATGCCACTCGGGGTTAAGGTATTGACGATGATGGTGGTGATGATGGTGGTGATGATGATGATCGCTTATCTCCATGTCGATTTACGTGTAGTTTTTTTCTGCGACGATATTTTCATTGGTGATCATAAGCCGCTATCCTATCTGTGAACTTTGATAACATTTTGCCACTAGACACTAAATTGAACTCTTGTTTCACACTACACAGGGCCTTCATCGAGTTCCCGAGGGATCCTACACAGAAGGCAAAGCAGTTCTCTCCAGCCGTCTACCTCGCCTTAAAGATGAGGTGAGATGCCTTTCCATTGAAGGGCTTGGATGCTGCTCAACGTTTTTAATTTGCAAGATTTAGTGGCCAGACAGTAGTGGGACGAACCGGTCAGTTGTCAATTAACACCTTGGCCGTTCCCCTGTCTTTATTTAGTGGTAGGTGTCGTATTTCAAGAGGTCACAATAACCTGCACAAATTGGTTCATGGCGCCGTCTGTTGGATTAGTTCTTGAGGCACCCTTTCACATAACCGACACAAATTGGGTCACAACGCCCTCTGTTGGATTAGTTTTTGAGGCACCCTTTCACATAATCAACACAAATTGGGTCACAGTCCTTTGTTGGATTAGTTCTTGAGGCACCGTTTTACATAGCCGACACAACTTAGATCACAACGTCCTCTGTTGGATTAGTTCTTGAGGCACCCTTTCACATAACCGACACAAATTGGGTCACAGTCTCCTTTGTTGGATTAGTTCTTGAGGCACCCTTTTACATAGCCAACACAAATTAGATCACAACGTCCTCTGTTGGATTAGTTCTTGAGTCACCCTTTTACATAGCCGACACAAATTGGATTCTTGAGGTACCCTTTTACGTCACGCTGAATTATATGACAATATATGGCTCCTGTTTGTGTCTTTGCTACCTTTCAGGCAGCTGCGCATCCCACTGAACGTGTACCTGCTGGACCGGGAGGATGCCTTTCAACGCAAGCTGCAACAGATTGAGTCACAGGACAAGCTCGCGGCCAACCACAACCAGCTGCGCACTAACCGGTGAGGCGCCAGCTCATCACCTCGCTTTGGTCTTTTTAAAGCGGTTTTACGTAATATTGTTGTCGTTATAGCATGACTCATTTTTCTCCCCTCACATGTGTTGGCGTAGTTAATTCCACAGCTGTAAGAGAGGGTTGCTGAACAACCCATTATCACGCATGTGATTTCTCCTGTTTTAACCGGCATTCCTGGTTTTTTTCTGACTGCTGAAACTGAGTTCCTGTTTATTTTACATTCTGTTTTTTTTCTGGCCGCCTAAACACCTCTGAAATACACTATTGCATTCCTCTCACGACTCAGTGGGATGCTGTGTGTCCCCACGATAACCTAAACAAATTTTGAATCAAAGAAGCAAAATATAATCTTCACATACCTCTTCATATGTACCCACTCCTTTTTAATTAAGGAATATAATAAAGCATGTCGCTTAATAGACTTTAAAGGTTAAATTGAGAAAAACTCTGGGGGGCTGCCATCTTGTTTGTTTGTATCCTCTGCCATTTGACCAACTCTACTCCAATATAGATCAATACTCCGCATTTGAACCACTACCTTCACAGGTGATTCCTATTTGAAGCAGTTTTTGCTCGGATTTAGACATAGCTGTCATTCCCTACTCTGGGTAGGGGTGAATCTTTTATATATAGTGACGGGCGCAGTTGTCGAATCAGTACAATGCGGGCCTCGTGTGCGGGAGATCGGGAGTTCACTTCCCGGTCGAGTCAAACCAATGACTTATAAAATTGATACTTCACGCTTCCTAGCCTGGCGCTAGGCATTAATAGTATAGGGCAAGGACTGGTTAGTTCAGTGTCAGAGTGAGATATCAGGTCATGGTGTTGGCAGCCTGATTTCCAAGTGGGGCAACACTATAAAGTCGCCATGAGTGCACTGTCACAAGTTGGTACCCCTTCTGATATGACCTTAGATGTTGCTAGGATGTAAAACGACAACAAACAAAGAAACAAGTCACAATGAGTACGCACTGTCACCCGTCCTGATATGACCTTAGGTGTTGCCAGGACGTAAAACTCCAACAACAAACCATTTTTACTTTTTATTATTATTATTATTATTATTATTATTATTATTATTATTATCTAGTGCTGACAATGAACTAATTATGTGGTTTTTGTAGGATTTCCATGATCGGTGGACCGAGCAGCACTCCACGCACGATGCACCAGGTGACCCTGCCTGGACACGACCAGACCGCCATCATGGTCAATATCACTGAGGTAAACTCAGCTGTGTTCTGGTTCTTCTTTTACAAACTGCTGACACGGCGTTAAACTTTGTTTGTTTAGCAACTGCCTTCCCCAGCACAAAAAGTAGATATCGGCTCTTGGGGGCTGGCGTTAATCAATCACTAATTAATCAAATCGAGCAATCTTGATTTACTTATAAAATTAAATTAAACGCTGCAGTCATAACAAATTATACTATCTCATGAAGTTAACTTTTAAAAATGATCTTTAAGAATATATTAAATTTAGGATAATATCTTCAAAAAGTTATCTTTAAAAAATTCTTAAAAAATAATCTAAAATATATATTTTTAATTATCTTAAAATTAGTCAAAATATTTTCAAAAAATTATATTTAAAAGATATTACAAAATTAATAGAAAATATTGTTGAAAAAGGTGAGCTTTAAACAAAAAAATTCCTAATGTGTTTATTGTAGCACATGGTTGTGTTGGTTTGATTTTGACGGAGTATTCTTGGCCTTCTGCCAGGTGGTGGAGTGCGGCCGGTTCTGGGCCCACTACGCGGATGACGACACCTGGAGGAGTCTACTGCAGCTCCAACAGGAAATCAACCAATATGGCGGACAGAACCATACGGTAGGTGGGCGCACTTTAGTCAATTAGACTCAGCTAGGTCGGGTAGATGGCTGACTGCGCAGAGCTTTTACTTCGGGTCATCTGAGCAATCCCCACCGGGTACTTGTCGCTACTGTAGTGAGGGCAGACCCGCCTATATGCTGCGCCGCTCTCCTACTAACATGAGGTCAGGTGACCAGCCCTACCTGCTAGGGCGGGGTATTTAATGGCTCGCAACACATGCCTTGGGGTTAGTTTATGATCAGTGCCTGACGCCTTCGGGTGAATAAAAGTGCACTGACATTCCAGTGTTCATGTCTTTCTTTACTTTGTTGGTTCGAGTAGGGAGAACCAACCTACCTTGCCTGCTGTTTGATGTTACTAGGATAGGGCAAGGGCTGGTTGGATCAATGTCAGGATAATGTGACTGAGTGAGAAATCAGGTCATGTTCCCAGCAGCCTGGTAAAGTCGCCATGAGTGCGCAGTGTCGCAAGTCATTACCCGTCCTGATATGACCATATATGGTGCTAGGACGTAAAACACAAACAAACAAACGAATTTTGAGTGATATATATTTGGACAATTTCATGCATTTTAAAGGATATATATGTAATTGTACATTTTCTAAGACGCATATATCACACATTTACTCCATTGATTATCTGACTCTCGTCACAAAGTGCTGGGAATATTTTGCCACATTTATCTGTGTTAATCACATCAGGCAGGGGTGTGGGGGGGGGGGGGGGGTTCTACAAGAATGTGGACAGTCTCATAAGCCGTAATCGATTAACACGACCCGGGCGACTAAGGTCACCCGAGTCGTCAGAATTTCAAATCGAACACCGCGAGTGGAGTCAACAAATACACGACCCCAGTAACCCACCTCTTGGCTGAGGCTGGCTAGGAGCGATGACATCACATTTGCGCTGGTAGAAATGTAGAATCAAATTTAGATAATTGTTCTGGTTTTGAAAATTCGATATTTTCATCGGACTATGCAACTTTAAGCCACCTCGCCATAGATTTCCACATTTTATTTTGTCGGAGATCACTTTCATCCCTGCTTGTGTTGTTCATTCCAGATGCTCCCTACCCCGGCCGAAGACCAGTTCTGCCTGGCACCCTTTGAGGGGGAGTACTACCGGGCACGTATAGTGTCCGTCAACAAGGACAGACAGCGAGTATGTATATCCGCAAGTTTGCGAGGCATTCTGCCTGATCCGGATGGACTAGCGGTACGGTGACTGCTTCCCATATGGAAAGTTGTGGATTCAATTCCTGGCCGAGTTTTAACTAAAGAGATCAACAAGTTTTACACAATGCCTAAATACTTCAATAGTTCTGATGAGTTGTATGCTACTGCTGAATACCTTTATCTATTGCAGTAATTTCCTTTAAAACCATGTTAAGTATGCACATTCCAGTATGTCCCTACCCCTCTTTTACCTCCTGAAACCACTTCCGGGCATAGGTAACCCTTTAGTGACGGGATACGCCGGTAGGATTAGTCGGAATATATTTTATGCATTAAACATACATTGATGTATTGAGTATTCCAGTCTCTTTCCAATGATGTATGATAACTATCAGATGCAACAATGTGAAGCGAAAATATATGTAAGATTGTGAAAAGCCCGGTCAACTAGATGTGGAGACAGTTCCAGGAGGCAACGACTTAAAGAGCCCCATGCGACTTTGTCGGGTTGTGTATGGAGGAACTCAAAAGTGACTTCTTAAAAAAGTTCAATTCCCGGTCGAGTCAAACCAATGACTTTCAAAATTGATACTTGTTGCTTCCTAGCTTGGTGCTCATCATTAATAGGATAGGACATGGACTGGTTAGCTCAGTGTCAGGATAATGTGTCTGAGTGGGATATCAGGTCATGGTGTTAGCGGCCTGATTTCCCAGTGGGGCAGTACTAAAATATTGCCATGAGTGCGCACTGTCACAAGTCGGTTTCTGTCCTGATATGACTATAGATGTTGCCAGAATGTAAAATTCCAACAACCAACCAACCAACCTTCTTAGACAATTTTGAAAAATTAAAAAATGCTTTCAACAATCACCAGGGCCAGCGTGTGCGCGTGTTCTTCATGGATTACGGTAACGTTAGCGACGTGCAGTCTGAAATGCTGAGGGAACTTCAACCACACCTGCTGAAACTCAGCTTCCAGGTGAGACAATGATCATGTTGGCGAGTCTAATATGGCTAATTTGCAAGCTAGTCTGTGCTATTCTGGTTTCTTCAGTCATGCCGATACGCTTTCTCTTCACTTCGCCTCTGCGGCTATACCTGTTCACATTGCTTCCCTACCCACCCACCCACCCTCTTATCTGGGAGATGAGCGCTGATTTCCTACCTGTCTGCCATCTCTCCCTGCTCTACATGCCCTGAACTAACTTCCTCACCTGATGACTGACTCAACCAGCGCCCTCACCTGATGACTGACTCAACCAGTGCCCCTGTCGGCGTGCTCGATGAACTCTCGGGTCCTGGTCACCCACTCGATACACTACTGCTCAGCCTCCTATTCACACTATTCACGCGCGGCCATGTTGAAACCAGACCGAGGCCACTTACGTGTCTGTGAGGCACCACTGTATGAAAAGTAATGTGAAAACTTTTTCGAAATCACTCAAATTTTAGGGTATTCATTTTTTAAACTACCATATTCATCTTTGCATACCTGTTTTCTATCTATTGGCCAATTTTTACAAAGATTGGATGACCCTTGCATGGTGATTTTCCCATTCTTTAACTACAATGTGACTGTCAACTTCAAGTCTGCATAGTTATGGTGGTATCATGTAATGCAGCACTGTCAGTGTAGTTATCTGTTCAACATAGTTAAACAACTAGTCTTAGTAATTACAAATTAATAAAAGCTTTAAAAGGGTTAAAATATATTTTTTAAATATATATATATATTAAGAAAGTTATGCAATTTTGAATTAAAGAAAAGATTGGCAGAGAAGGTGAGTGACTTTATTAACATTGCCTACTGAAATGCATCTGATCATCACTCAATCTTCATGCAAATTAACCAATAAATAGATAAAAGGTATGCAAAAATGAATATGATAGTTTCAAAAGTTAATATCTTCAAATTTTACTCCTTTAATTTCTGTAGTAGTTCATACACATCAGCACACAGCAGTGTCTTATGGCAATTTCAAATAACTGACGCGTAATCAGCCTCGTTCTGATGCCGAATTAGGTCACGCGTGAATAGTGTGAATAGGTGCCGATTACTTTTATTTAATAAATTTCTTCAATAATTTCCTCTTTGTCTTGTTTTGAACAGTGCTGTTATAGTATATTAATAGACCACCGCTAGAGGGAACATGGTTAATTTACAGGAAAATAATTAATATTAAAGTTGCATAGTCCAATGGTTTTGAGTTTCTGCCACTTTTCTGAGATAAATATATTCATCTGATTGTTATAATCTACCTTTATTTTAAATGGCTAACTTTTGAGACATTTGCAGTCTAAACATGTCAAATCAGTTTTGGCAAGCATGACAAAACGCCGACACCATAGGCTCCTGCAGTAACCGACTCTATTAAATTGACTCAGTGGTCTCTTCTATGTGGCAATAAAATGCTTAATAAGTGCATCAGTATCTAAGTTAGATATGTAGAATTAAATCTAAATAATTGTTTTGATTTTGAAAATCTGATGCTTCATCGGACTATGCAGCTTTAAATTATTTTGTAATATGGTGGGTTTTTTAAAATATAAATTTGTCAAAGATCACTTTTATCCCTGTTCAATAATATGTTGGTGTAGCTTTTATAACTTCAGAATACACGATTTGGTAGATTTATTAGGTGCACGTTAACCTCCAATTACCCCATCCATCACCTCAAACAGGCCTTTGAGTGTGAGCTAGCTGAGGTTCGTCCGTCGCAAATAAAATGTCCGGCCGGGACATGGACGGAGGAGGCAAAGATGGAACTTATTAAGATCATCACTAACAGCACCAAGAGCTATGGGAAGGTAAGTGGCACAATAACAGGGCCCTAAATGGGACATTCTATCTAGGGCGGTCAGTGATTTTTTTTTTCGATTTTTTTTTCTTGAAGATTTCTACTGTCTATCATGGATAAGTCTGAATAGACTTGTTTTCACCATGAGACTGTTTGTCGATAGAAAGCCCGAGCCTACACTTTTACCGACCCAAGGGATTTTTAACCTCCCACACCACATAGACATTGTATGAGAGAAACCGGCCTTTCATGACGCTGTAAGTTATACACAGCGGTGGAAATCCAACTTGGCAGAGGTGGGGGGGGAGGGTGATCTGTTTTTGTGTCACCCCCAACCCCCACCTATGACACCAGTGCTATGACCCGGATCCTGTGCAAGCTATATCATGCTGTGTGGGTTCGAACACTGAAAATGATGGCCGTCACACTACTCAAAGTTTGGATCTAGAAATTAATTGGTTTTATTGGCAAATACTTGCTTTAAAATTATGTGGATTGTCCAGTAAACTTTCACTGTACCCACATTTCAAGGTCAATATCCACAGCGCATGCAACTACTTTCTAAATGACTATTTTGGTCTTCGCATTTATTATTACGTAACAGTGCCCAGGTTTCACTGTACCCACATTTCAAGGTCAATATCCACAGTGCATGTAGCTAATTTCCAAATATCTATCATGGTCTTCGCACTTAATATTACGCGATACAGTCAGTTAATACTCCATTAAAAATATTATTTTCTAGTTGTATGCATTACTGGGAGAGATTGAAAGGGTGGTTCCATTATATATTCAAATGAATTAAAAGTGGGGGGTCATAGCCAGACCGGGTGGCCGAATGAGTTGAGTCTGCCTCCCATTTTGGTAGATTATGGGATTCAAACCCTCGTTTCCAAACCCAAGCCGAGTTAAATCAATTACTTAAAAATGTATACTTGACACTCCTTAGCCTGGCATTCGGCATTATGAGGCTTGGGCAAGGAGCCGTGGAATGAGGAAGACCAATTATTAGTGATTGAAATTTACCTGTTTAATCAACGAATGTACCCACACACGAAATATTGAAGAAAATGACCAATTCAATATATACGCGCACCATATTGGCGCCTACTTGTAAATTAAGTGAATCATGCAGATTTGGTGTGTATACAGGGATGATAATTTTCTGTTTTTAAGCGTATTTCTGGGGGTTTTCACAGCCTGGGGGCATTTTTATATAAGTGTAAACGGAAATTTGCCGTCGGGATAATAATCTCGGCCCGATTTCTGTTTTTCTTGTCTGAAACCACTATCATCCCTGGTGTAAATGCGCAGCCTGCAGTGATCCCTATGATTGAGCGTCTGTCGTGTAGCATTCCGCTTGTGTTTCCCTGTGTGTAGGTCTATTCGGTGGTGCATGGCGTGGTGAGGTTGGAGCTGCATGTCGAAGCACCCGGACACAACTTTAACGTCAACCAGTACCTTATCGACATGGGATTCGCAGACCACGCAGAGGAGGGATTCGTATCCAAGGTTCGCTAGGCTCGGCTTGTATGGTTTTGTAGTAGTCCATACTGTTTGTTGGAGTTTTGCACCCTGGCAGCATCTGATGTCATGTAAGGAAGGGTACTGACTTTTGACAGCGCACGCTCATGGCGACATGTTTAATCTTCATAGTCTGACGAAAGCACTAAATTCTTTTAGCCAAAAAATTAATTTAAAATTTTAAAATGGAGCTAAATGCATTGCTAGACTAACCAAAGTCAAAAAGAAATCACTGATGATTAAAGCAAACTCTTAGAAGGTTCAAATGCCAGGCATGATGCACCCAGGAAGTACTCTTTAAACTTTAAACCAATTAATAAATGAAATTAATTTTTGTTTGTTTAATTAATTATTTTGTGTTATTAATTATTTACTCTGTTACTTTGTTGTTTTAATTAATTTCTTGTTGAATACATTTTTTGTTTAATTCAATTAAATTGTCCATGACTGCAGCAAGACCACGCTGACCGAGAGGATGAGCGGGTGAGCTCGGTGCTGGCCAATCAGAGGTCCACGGGCGACTGGCTGCCGGTGACCGCTGACGACTACGTGGACATCAAGAGCCAGACGAGGAGCAAGAACAACAGGTCCACCTCGCAGCGGGTGAGTGAGGCGGATTCCCGCCCCCGCCCCAAAAAAGCTTGTTTTATTTAACGACACCTCTAGAGTACATTGATTTCTGTACCATCGGTTATTGGATGTCAAACATATCACGGCCCACCAGCGGGATGGCCAATGGAAGGTAACCATGCCAAAATTAGCCAGATAGCACCCCACACAACTACGTACAGGCCTATGATATGTAAATAGGAGTAGACTAGTCTAGTAGTAAGATTAGAAAAAATATATATATCTATATATATGCCAAGAAAATCAAAAAAAACTAACCATACCAACCAACTACATACCTGCTACCTTATCAGCATGTAGAATGGCTAAAGCTCAAATCTGCTTGTGTAGGCAGGCTATAGTGAAATCAATACAGACAAAGAGAAAGGAAGAGTATAAAATGTGAGAGAGTCAAGCCACCTGGTGTATTATTTATATGGTACATGGGTTCATTGTAGAGTATCACCCACCCTTTTCCCCCAATGGGAAACAAGCATTCTTAGCTCTACCAATAGGGATCCAGCATTCCTGGTCCCCATAGTTACCAGTGGTCTGCCCACCACCACCAAGCTGTGTGGCTCCCCTGTCCACCACCTGCCTCGAGTCTGAGTGTGGTGATCCTACCTAGCAGAGGGAGGAGGGGGTAGGCTCTGAGTGCCCCTTACACACAGCCCTGCCAGAACCACTATGTCTATTTACATCTCACTCAGGCACCACCAGCACCTACATATACACATAAATGCACCTGGTCACGTATATCCGATCAGTAATAGAACATTTGTATTCCCCCACCAATGCCGTAAATCGGAATATTTTACAAGCAGCTACACTACTGTGTGATAAGATAACACCAACACTACAGCTGGCCGGCATTGAAAACAAGCCTGAATACCCGGGCTTATATGCTATGGACAGTATAAATACAGCCTCAATAAAAAATATATATATATATATTAAAAAAACATGGTCACACATATTCCTTTGGAAGAAATTCACTGCCACCACATAGGCTACTCTTTCCAATAAGGAGCATGAGGTCTTTTATGCGCACTTTCCCACAGACCACAGCCTTTGATGAACCAGTTGTGGACCACTGGTTTGTAAGGCAGACCCCATGCCCGCCAGACACCTGCTGACAGTGGAGTTCTCCTAGGCTGGGGCTTGGGTTCAGTAACTAGGCCTTTTTCCATAGACCATGCTGCGCAGTGAGCTACTGCTACCCACATTAGTTCTCGCCATTGCCGTTAGAGGGCAGGTTGGTGGTGGAAATTGTATATAAGACCTTTTCCCTAGAGCATGCTGCACATTGAGCTGTTGCTACACACAAGATTAGTTCTCTTCATTGCCGTTAGAGGGCAGGTTGGTGGTGGAAATCGTCTGTAAGACCTTTTTCATAGAGCATGCTACGCAGTTATCCACTGCTATACACAACATTAGTTCTCGTTACTGTTGTTAGAGGGCAGGTTAATAATGGAAATAATCTATGAGACCGTTTTCAAAGCAACCTGTTCAATGAGTTGCTACCCACAACATTAGTTCTTGCTACTGCCGCCAGCCGGCAAGTTGGTGGTGGAAATCGTCTGTTAAGACATTTTCCTCAGAACCTGTTGCACAGTGAGCTGATATTCACAATATTATTTTTTTCACCGCCATCAGAGGGCGGGTTGGCTGGTTGGTATTGAAAATCGTCTGCTGTGTTGGTCTGTTTTGGTTCAGGAACATTATTATTATTATTATTATTATTATTATTATTATTATTATTATTATTATTATTATTATTATTATTAAAAGCCTGAATAGTGCGGGTAAAACATGTTCTAGGGTGATACGTTGCATTGGAAGGGCATCCGAGGTCAGCGTAGGCCCTGCTGCCACCAGGTAGGTGGTGGTGAGGGTCATCTGTCAACTCCTACAATACTATATCAGATACAAATCTTTAGCGCCCAAAATATGAATAAAATCAAGAAATGTTAGAAAGATCTTCATGCGTTGTCTCTTGGAGAAATTTAATTGAGAGAACTGAATTCAATGTATTTAGTGTTTGTTTCTTTTTCAGCTGACGCTACAGGGACCGTCATCACCCTACGAAATGGTGTTTTACGGGCAGACGACAGTCAGCAGGCTACGGTAAATAATAACTTATTTCTTCGTGAAATTATTGAAGAAAAACATTTCGAAATCAAATCATTTGAGACTATTAAATACATTTTAAAAAGCGAAGTATATTTAACCATAAAATATGGTGTTTTGAGTCAACATCCCGAATATAAATTTTTACACAAATATTATCGTCTTGGCATTTTTGTCTTTGTTTTGGGTAATGCAGTTTTGTTTGATGAAAAGACATGTGTAAACTATGTAAACTATGTATTTGTTTGACACAAAGGGCGGTGCACATCGACCAGGACAGTATCAATGCTATCGTGCTGGACGACAAGCCAGAAGACATGCACCAACGCTTGCTGGTCAGTAGTGTTTTGTGAGCCTGACTCCCCATCCCTTACCCTTAATACCGCAATCATCATCACCACCACCATCACCATCATCACTACCACCAAGCCAGAGGACATGCACCAGTGCTCGTTGGTCAGTAGTGTGTTGTGAGCCCGACTCCGTGTCCCTTACCCTTAATACCACAATCATCATCACCATCATCATCATCACCACTATCACCATCATCTATCACCATCATCACCACCAACGAGCCATAGGACATGCCCCGACGTCTGCTGGTCAGTGGTATGTTATGTGCCAGAATCAGACCCAGACTCCCCTACCCTTAAAACCACTATCATCATCACCACCACCATCATCATCATCATCATCATCATCATCATCATCACTACCACCAACAAGCTAGAGCACATGCCCCAACGTCTACTGGTCAGTATGTGTTGTGTACAAGAATCAGAACCCGACTCCCCTACCCTTAATACCGCAATTATCCCCCCCCCCCCCCAACCCAAGTTTTGTACTGTTGTGTAATCCCGAAGCATTATCAGCGTGTGCTAATACTTTATTCAAACGCCACATCACTGTCAGTGTAGACCAATATCACAGTGCACCATGCAGCATATCAGTGTTTTCACGGAAATTTGCCGGTGGTTCTGCCAGAGCCCACCAGATAGCGCCACGATCTCAGCCTGATTTCCGCGTTTTATGCTGGAGACCACTTTCATCCCTGGATGTATAACTTATGATAGTATTTTGCTCTCCTGAATAGTGTTGTGGTTTTCAGGTTGCTGCCAATGTGAGCCTGAACCCGAGCGGGAACCGGATCAAGCTGAGGGAGACGTCACTCATGCCGCACATCCCCGGGCTGCCCTCCCTCCTCACCATCCTCTTCACACCATGCGCTGAGCTCAGGTGAGCCTGCCATCACCCGGTGCTGGTTTAACTATGGGCTGTTACCGGTGTGGCGGTTTCAGCCGTGCGCCAGTTTCAGCCGTGCGCGTACCGTCAAACTCAAGGCATTGTCAATGGTCGTGATTTAATATAATGTTTTTGGTAAAGATGTTTTGTATATGTGTACCATGCGATTTGTTTCTAGGTGGTGTGGTTTTAGAGATATTTCACTTTTCCTGCATTTTCTGTATGAAGATTGCTCACCACCATTGGCAATGCCTTGAGTTTGACGGTATGCGCAGTGCAAAACATTAGTTTTATTCAAAATTAATAGAAATCAAGAACCCTAACCTTAGAAATTTAATATGATGTTTTTGGTAAAGATGTTTTCTATATGCGTACCAAGCAATTTGTTAATAGGTGGTGTGGTTTTAGAGATATTTCACTGTTTCTGTATTTTCTATATGAAGATTTCTCGACCATTGACAATGCCTTGAGTTTGAGTATGCGCACGGCTGAAACTGGCACACGGCTGAAACCGCCACACTGGGTGCAGTGCCCGAATCAGTAGAGCGCGGGCCTCGCGTGCGGGAGATCGGGAGTTCGGTTCCCGGTCGAGTCAAACCAATGACTTATAGAATTCATGCTTGTTGCTTCCTAGCCTGGTGCTCGGCATTAATGTAACTGAGTGGGATATCGGGTCATGGTGCCAATGGCCTGATTTTCCAATGGGGTAGTACTATAAAGTCGCCATGAGTGTGCACTGCCACAAGTCAGTACCTATCCTAATATGACCTTAGATGATGCCAGGTTGTAAAACCGATCAACCAATCATGAAGGAAGTAAATACATAAGTGAGTAAGAGCGTAATTTAAGTAAGACACATAGGTAAGTTACATAAAATGCTGACTCCAAGGGTGCCGCCATCTAGTGGTAAGCACCAGCACACAGTGGAGTAGAAATAGGCCTGAATTACATGTCATCATCAGCATCACATACTGATTGTCCTGTAATGGCGGAACCCCAATTGCCTCACCCAGAACCGATGCCAGACACCGGCGGTACATAGGCGCGCTCTGCGGTCTTGGCTGGGACTCCTTCAACGAGGGCCCTGTACTTCCCGACCACGATATCGAACTGCCCTTCGATGTCTATATAGACAAGCATGACATTGTGAAGGTGAGGACCTGGGACGAAATGTAATTTATTTTCTTGTTCTTATTCTTGTTCCTTTTCTTGGTCTTTCTTGTTCATTTTCTTGGTATTTTTGCTTGTATTCTTGTTCTTGGTATTTTTCATCTCTTCTCTTCCCCCTTCTTTCTCCAAGTCATCGTTATGTTTTTCTCTTTCTTTCTTTTTTTTATCCTGCTGCGTCAATTTTTCTTTTTGTTCTTGTTCTTTTTGTTCTTCTTGCTCCTACTTTCTTATTCTTGTTGTTGTTCTTCTTCCTCTTCTTCATTTTCTTCAATCATTTTCAGGCAGGCTAGCACATGTACAACTCGTTATTCATGTCTTTCGTCAGTAATTTTTCAGATGCATTGTGACATGTGGGAGAGGTTTTTTTTAAATGCTTTTATACATAAGGCGCTTTATATAGTCTGGGTCTAGCCTTTCAGCAGGAAATGTTTTACCTTCAGATTAATGCAGTGCGGATCGCTATCAACGTGGCCATCGGTTGTGGTGAGGACCTGCTGTCATGGGGTCCTAACGCGGTCATTAAGACGCAGCACAAGGCCAGGGACAACCTCCTTAAGTATGTGTCGCTTTTCTACTTTTACTCAGTAAAGCTGAAATTCCATTAATCAGGGATAAAAGATCTACGCTATTTCGTGGATTCATGCGATTTTCACCGATTAACGATAAGCTCTTCAATACAATGCCAGCTTACATAAGAAATCAATCAAACTGTAAGCGTTAACAACTGTACAAGATGAACCACAGATTCGAGGATACATCCACCTAACGCCAGCAGATTAAAACTTATTATTGCACATGACAAAACTGAACAGAGCATCCTCACCACATGTGGTGGGGCCCTGATGGTGGAGTCTCCGACTTGGCCTGAACATACAGCTCAAACACTCTAATCTAATCTAATCTAATTTAAACGTTCACAAAATGCCAATATATATGACAGCAATTAGTTAGTCTGAATCCCGTTTTTATATGACCTTAGATATTGCTAGAACATAAAACTCACCTATGCCCGCTTCGATATGCCACCTGGCGGGTGCAGCCTGAACCAAGCCTGAATCCGTCCCACCTTTTTCATCCCTCCCTCCCACCCAACTATAAGAAAACCCAACAAACCCTTGACATGAACTCAACTACATTTGACCTCATACACTGTGAGGCCTACCCTCAGCCCACTCATTACTTCTCAGTAAATACCAATATTATATGACATATGTGTTCCGTGTTACTGAATATCATATTTAATGATATTGGCATAAGTGCTTATACATTACATGATTGTCAACCTGATTTCTTTAACTAAAAAATATTAATTCTTTTAGAACCCTATGAATTATGCAACTTTGAGCATATAAAATATTTATTAGGGATAGTGTAATAGGACCATTTCTTTGATCACAATCGTTGCTCTACTGCAGTCTTTTATTTTGATCACTGAAAACCTTCTCTTTTTGTTTGGATGAATTTATTTACCCTTCCCATAACATTTGTTTTCACTGTTGCGTAGCACTAGTCCAATTTGATTCAAATTTCTTGAATTTAGTTTTTTTAGTAATAATTTTGGTTTTATTTCATGTTTATGAGTTGTAACTGTTTCTTGATTGTAAACAGTCCAAATCCAGCTTTTACCATACTGTGTATTAGTCCATTGTTTTTTAATGTGCATTTCTATTGTAATTTGTTAATTTCATTAGTTGCTAGTACGGCCGTAAGGTCTAATCATGCAGTTAAGTGTATAGGTTAGGTTTATATAGTTACTTGTTTGTATTGTACTAAGGAGACATACATCATCAGTCAACATTTTGCCTGTGAACATTGGAGCCATGCCGTGCACCTACTCCTATTGGGTCATGCTGGGCATGATTTTGTAGTTAACCTGTTGTACTGCGACAAGTTGTTTTTCTCGGTTACATTATTTTTTTAGTAGTTTCTTAAACACCACTATGTTTTTTCTATTTACATATGGATTGCCAGGTTGTTACAGCGAAGGAGGGAGTCAATGAAACCCGTGTATGCGAAATTTGCTAACCAATGGAACCAGGTAGGTCTCATATCTGCGTCAGCATTTTTGGGGGTGGGGAGGGGGGAGGGGGTAAATATGTTTATTCATCTGAACATACACTTTGTCAGCGCTAGAGCACTGGGCCCGTATGCAGGAGTCAGTGTTAGCGGGGTTTGGTGTTAGAGCCTGTTACCGTTTAGCTATCTTCGAGATGGGGAATTAGGTCAAGCCGTATGCAGGAGCACATAACACTTTCATTATAGCTACACATGAATTTATTTATAGATTTGGGAAATCCCTCTGCATCTGTACCCATATATTAGGCTTAAATCTATTCAATGCTGTCATATTTAACACAATTACATACGCAATAAGTGAAATTTCATGAAATTAACCCTAAATTCGAAGCAATATTAACGCCTCTGCCGCATCGGCGGAGATATTAATGTTTTCGAATCGACGAATGTAAAGTAAACAAATCGCCGCCGCCGCATCGACGTCGCTTTCCATACTGGCGGCGCCTGTTTGCATTCGTCGGTTCGACAACATTAATATCGCCGCCTTTGCGGTGGCAGCGTTAATCTTGCTTCGATTTTAGGGTTAATTTAATAAAATTTCACTGTTTGACTATGTAACTTTGTTAAATATGACAGCATTGAATAGATTTTATACCTAACACCGCCTGTAAACCAGCTATTTTTCTGGTTTAGCTTAACCTAGTTTAAGCTTGAGATGTTAGGCCTAACACTGCTCCATGCATACCGACTTTTTGGCGCTAAACCAGAAATCCCGTCTAAACGCGTTTTGGCTCGGTAACACCGACTCCTGCATATGGCCCTGGTCTTCCAGTCGTCAAAACGATCGTACTTTGATTATACATAATGATGAGTGAGTAGACTGTGCTGTATTGTGTACAATAGACCATTGCCACGGGTAGTTTGTTTTGGAATAAAGTAGCGCCTAATCCAAATTTGGACGCATCCACTTGTAGAACGATATGTTCCCTACTATTGAAGTACCTCAACACGGGTGCAGTAGTTAACAAACATTTTAACTTTTTGAATGCTTCTTCTTGTTCCGACTCCCAATGCCAAGCTATATCTTTTTTTAAGACTTGTCTTAATGGTTTTGTGATATGTGCCATGTTAGGGATAAATTTATGCACATAACCCATCATCCCCAAGAAACGTTGCACTGCAGGTTTATCCGAGGGACTGGGCATACCGATAATTGCCTCTATTCTTTCCTGATTGGGCTTAATACCGTCTGACGTTATAACATGTCCGACATAATTCATAGTTGTTTTACATATTTTCGACTTTTTCGGGTTCTGCTTCAGGTTTACTTGTGCTGCCCGTTCTAGAACAGCTGCTAATCTTAAGTTATGTTCATCAAGTGTTGAACCATGTACCAAAATATCATCCGTGACCACATGGACTCCAGGAAGATCCATAAGGATGTTATTCATCTCTTGGATGAAGATATCTCCTGCTGTTTTAATCCCGAACGGAAGACGGGTAAACCTGAACCTGCCCCACGGGGTGTTAAATGTACATAATTGAGAGCTACAATGATCTAACTCAATCTGCCAGTACCCGCTGTACAGTACATCACACTCCACTGTAGTACAATAGAAGTGGGGGGTAGGGGGGGGGGGGGAGCAGCCCGTGATGTACAGTTTAATGCACAGGCACTCTATGTAGTGCAGAAGGGAGTAGTAATCTGAGCTGACATGTCTACAAGGCAGATTTGATGAACATGGTAAAAGATAAGTGGCTTATAGATCTTGTCCTGGAATGCTAACAATTTTGCTTCTGGGCGAAACTCCTTTCTTTTGTTAAATGTGGTGGTTCAGGCTTGTCATACTAAAAATGTGGCCCATGTAGTGTTGAGTTACATTGAATTCTGTTAAAAAAGGTTGGTGGCAACAGGGCGTGGTTGGATAGCAGTTAAATGATGCGTCGATCATTGTGACGGAGTCCGTCAGATGTCATTTTCAAATACTAATGGCGGGATGTAACGAAGTAGATTTACACAGTAATTCTACCAAAAATATTTACTTCGTAACAAGTAAATTAAAAGAATAATCTACTTAAGTATTGACAGGATACAGTGGCCTAATCGGTAGAGTGCAGGCTTCCTGTGTGGATGGTTGGTAGTTTGAAACCTGGCCGAGTCAAACCAATGACTTACAAAACTGAAACTTGTCGCTACCTAGCTTGGCGCTCGGCATTACTAGAGTAGGGCAAGGACTGGTCAGCTCCGTATCAGGACAATGTGACTTAGGGGGAAATCGGGTCATGATGCCAGCAGCCTGATCTCCCAGTGGGGGTGCACTATGAAGTCGCTATGAGTGTGCACTGTCACAAGTCGGTACCCATCCTGATATGACCTTAGATGTTCCCAAGATGTAAAACCCCAACGAACAAATGAGCCAATGTGTATGAGAAGTCCCACTACAGGGTTCGAACCTGTGTCTTATTTACTTCGCAGTCAGCTATCCATTCACATGTGAAATAAACATGGTGTGCTTATCATATAGCGTTAGTGTGTGTGGCCTCTTGGAATAAGTATGACTCTGCTTGTATCACCTTAACAACGATAGCGGTTATGGATAACATGCAATACTGTACCGGCTGAACAATCCTATTCTGAATTTATCATTGTGTAGCTGTTTTATTGCTTACATGCTTATCTACTATTGATTTGGTGGGCTCTAAGTCTGTCTCAGGGATGTCTACCAACCCTTGTATTCCCAGGTGATCTTACATGCTTATCTACTATTGATTTGGTGGGCTCTAAGTCTGTCTCAGGGATGTCTACCAACCCTTGTATTCCCAGGTGATCTTCCACCCAAGTACTGATGAAGCTCAATTATTACTTATCCACTATTGTTTTAGGAGGTTGTAAGGCTGTATCAGGATGTCTTTGAAACCTTTTATTCCCAAGTGTTCACCCATCCAAGTACTATTACTTATCCACGACTGATTTGGTAGGCTATAAGCCTGTTTCCTGATGTCTAGAGCACCTCGTTATATTCCCAGGCGGTCACCCATCCAAGTTCTGACGAGTTTCAACCATTACTTATCCATGACTGATTTGGTAGGCTATAAGCCTGCATGAAGATGTCTATAGGACCTCGTATTCCCAGGTGGTCACCCATCCAAATACTGGCGAGCCTCAACTATTACTTATCCACGACTGATTTGGTAGCCTGTATCAGTATGTCTACAGCACCTAGTCATATTCGCAGGTGGTCACCCATCCAAGTACTGACGAGCCTCAACTATTATTTATCCACGACTGATTTGGTGGGCTCTACGCCTGTGTAAAATATTGTGATAAAAAACATTGGTGGGGGAATGCAAATGGTCTATAATGGTAAATGGTATATAGTGCCCGGTGCATGAATGTATTTATGTAGTTGCTGGTGATACTTTACTCATGGTCAATAGTCATTGTGTATTAGGCAGATACTGTAAAAGAGGCACTAGAGATAGTGTGTAAGGGGCACTTGGAGCTCTACCCACTACCCCCTCCTCCCTCTGTTACTGTTAGTCACGGATCACCACACACTCAGCTCAGGCAGGTGGTGTCCAAGCAGCCACACCGCATGGTGGTGGTGGGCAGATCACTGTAGCCATGGTGACACAGGAATGCTTGATGTTCATTGGTGGAACTGTAAATGCTTGATTCTCCTTGGAGAACACGGTCAGGTGGTATGCCATACCAGATCCATGTACCACTATAAATAATAAACCTGAGGGCATTGTCTCTCTCTCTACTTTCATTCTTTATACTCTTCCTTTCTCTTCTTGCCGGTATTGATTTCATTATAGCCTGCCTAAACAAACACAGATTCCAGCCGTGGTCTTTACACCTGTATCAGGATGTCTATGGCACCTCATATTCCCAGGTCACCAAGTCACCCACCTAATTACTGCTGAGGCTCAACATTGGGTAATCTCCATGGTGGAAAGTGAACTGCTGTTTATGAACGTGATAGTGACCATCGCTGCAATCTATCGCTTAAAACAAAGAATCAAATAGTGCATGTTCGTTAACAGTTTGAAAGCTGTGTGTGATTCTTGCCACGTTGACAGGTGAAGCCCGAGGACTTGCTGCCTGCCACCGTCGACACCAGTGGAGAGGTGAACCAGACGCACTTGTACAACCTTCACCCGCTGGTGGCGCTGGTTGAGGAGGACACCAAGAGTGACGTTATGCCGTTTGAGGAGAAGGCTGACCAGAACCGTGAGCGGACGCGGGCCCGCATGTTGCAGCACATCGATTACCTACAGAACAAGGCCAATGAGTGAGTTCTTACTTACTTACTTACTTACTTACTTACTTACTTACTTACTTACTTACTTACTGACTAAATGGTGTTCCCTCAGAAAGGACATGAAGCTCAATGTAAGACAGTCAACTCTGCTTTTGTATATAATAGTCATCATCATCATCATCATCATGATTCATCATTACCACCATCATCGTCATCATCATCATCACCGGGCGCAGTGCCCAAATCGATAGAGCGCGGGCCTCACATGCGGGATATTGGGAGTCTGGTTCCCAGTCGACTCAAACCAATGACTTATAAAATTGATACTTGTCGCTTCCTAGCCTGGCACTCGGCATTAATAGGATAGGGCAAGGACTGGTTAGCTCAGTGTCAGGATCAGATGCGTTTTTTTTCTAAAATGATATTGACCATATTGGTAGGACTGATGTTTCTAGCATAATATTGGCCATGTTGGTAGAACTGGTGTTTCTAATATGATGTTGGCTATATTCGTAGAACCGTATTTCCAATATGATGTTAGTCACATTGGTAGAACCGGAATTTCATGATGTTGGCTATATTGGTAAAACCGATGTTTTGCAACATGATGTTGGCCACATTGGTAGAACTGGTGTTTCCACCATGGTGTTAACCATGTTGGTAGAACCAATGTTTCCAACATGGTGTTGGCTATATTGGTAGAACCGATGTTTCTAACATTGAGCCTGTGTGTGTGTATGTGTTTGTGTGTGTGTATATTTTTCGCAGCAGGATGATCAATACGGCGAGAGAGATAAGTGACAAGAACTGCCGGTGGCGGCGCCACCGTAGGCCAGCATGCCACAGTTAATCAACATTTGTCCGTAATTGGACCTTAATATAATATAAGTAGAATGGTAATAATAATAGGAAAACCCCATACCGATGATTTATACCCGTATATTTATATACTAACTATATGTGTCTATATGTGTGTATTTCCCATTAATGGACATTTCCCTGATGACGCATGTTTTATTTCTACTTGCAGGAAATCGTTCAGTGAGCAGGTAGAGTGTATGCTATGTAAGTTCAAGCTGCCCACCCCTCATCACCTCAAGCTGCACCTAGCAACCAGGATGCACAAAGAGGAGGAGACCCGCTACCTTATATAGGTCAACATAGGTCAGAGCTCGCGTGACTGTGAGTGCACAAGAAGCTTTAAATTGATGTACTTTACTTGTTCCCATTTTTATGGGACATGTTTCATTTATCAGGATAAATGTAGAATCTATTCTTTTTGCTTAAAAAGTAGTCTTCCTTTTTTTTCTTTTTTTTTGCGAAAATATATCGAACTCTTGTTAGGAAACCCCGTCCTTCAGTAATGAAACTTAGAATGCATTCATTATTGTTATCCAGTGTAGCTTTAAAAAACAATGTGGGGGGGGGGGGGGGGGAGAGAAGACTTGGATGGGGCCGTGTTATTTAAAGAATAGCAGCGTGGCATAGTCTCGGGAATTTAACAATTACAGACCCCAACCTAATTTATACTGAGTTTACTTCTATGGTTTTTTGGGTCTTTAAAAAAAAAGCAGTTTAGTGATTACCAAGTGTGGGTGGGTAGATGGGTGCTGGTGTAGGTGGGTGCTGATTTTTGTGGGTGGGTGAGTGGGTGCTGGTGTGGGGGTGTATCTGTTAATGTATAGATAAGCATAATATTCGGGTAAAAGTAATTGCTATATTTTTTACTATGCGATAACCTTAATTATGTGGCATCTTTCAATGCCAAATAAAAGTGCTTTAATACTGCTTACTTGTTCAGATCTGCCTTATTTACGTATAAAATAGATGAATCCAACGCATAAGAAATTCGTCTGATTTTCAGCTTTTTTAGGAGATAAGCTGGATAGAGCCCTAAGAGAATCACCATCGTCGCTTCAGTAAAATATTGTCAGGTGTCCCTCCCCCTTTTTGCTTTGATCGAAGTTGCATAGGCTGATTGTTTTGAGAATCTGCCATATTTTTTTAATATTAAAAAGAAAAAGTATCACATATTGTGTTGATTATTATAATCTACTTTTCTTTCAGTTAAAGTGACTTATTTTAAAGGGTAAATTTTGGAGTGAAAACATGCTAAATTAATGTTGGCATGCGATTTGAAATACTGGACATCATAGACCTCACCAGTAATACATAGTGTTCATTGTATTCAGCAATCAATGCTTAATGAGTGCACTAGTATCTATAGGTTGGATATGTAAGCACAAATCTGTGTAAATGTTGGGTTCCAAACCTTGATACTTTCATCGGACTATGTAGATAATAGATTCACCCCGTACCTGTAGTAGGGGTGAAAAACAACCTTATATAAAAGCTGGCGAAGAATTTTGACATGCTGGGAAATGAACTGTGAGGATAAATCCTTAATTTAAGAAGCTAAATATATTTTTCACAGACATCTTCATATTTACCGCTACTTCTAATTTTAAAAATATAATAAAACATATACTTTAACGCATTTTAAAATTGAAAGCGCGGCGTTTCATCGCCGCCATCTTGTCTTTTTGCATTCTCTCTCATTTCACCAACTCTGTACAGATACAAGTAGCCATTTGATACTGGAGCCAGGGATTCTATTTCCTGTTCCATACTAAAACAGTTTTCACCAGTATTTAGACTATGTTGCCATTCACACCTCTACTGTAAGTACGGGGTGAATCTTTTATCTACGGACTATGCAGCTTTAATCTTGGAAAAAAAGTAGATTGATCTCAGATGTGCATTTATCCCAGATCCTGGCTTTGCTTCCTCCAGCTCGGTGTGGTTCCTGTCTCGTAGTTCACCCAATATGTCACTTCCTTTTTCCCCGCACTGCCCTATCAGGGCCGCGTTCAAGGTACGCCTCGGATGCGCCTCGGAGAAATCCCGGACGTCACGCTAGTCTGAATGACTTGAGCTGTCCCATGCCTCGATATGGGAATGGCGCCATTTGCAATTGAAAATATCAGCTCTGATTGGCTGAAACCACTGAATTCAGCAGCCATTTTTTAGGCGCTTTTTGCCTCCTACCTGAAAAGCAAGACATCTCCGAGGCGCACCCTGAACTCATATAGGCCAAAATGATGTCTCGGAGCCGACTCTTGAGGCGTACCCTGAACGCGGCCCAGGTCCCCTGGGGGTTCCCTCATGAGCGGATGGAGCAGTGCAGGGGCAGGGCGGAGAGAGGGGAGGGGTACTGGGATGTGCAAACTTCACGTGGTTTTAAAAGAAATTATTCTAGTTAACGAGTATTCACACGTGTTGGAACCACCGAAGCTATTTGGTCATTGTGATAGCTTATTGTGTAAAATGACACTATATTCCACGATAGATTACACATTTAGAGGTCCAATACAGTACTGTGTAGCTTATTTGTTCAGAGGCAACTTTCACTCCTGATATATAACTTCTGATATAAAGTCCCAATTAACGTTCTTTGATATATGCCATATCGTGGATGTTTGGTTTCCGCAAGGCGGTTGTGAAGTTGAAACCACTGTGATGTATGCTGTATTTTAAAATCCAGATATACTCTGATACCCATAGACTCCTTAGGATGTTTAAATGTCTTAGGTCATCCACATTTATTGAGAGGTTGTATGAGTCGCTGGTGTTTATTTTAAGTCTGAACATGGTGTGGTAGTATAGAAATGTAAGTAAATCGAGGTGATAGTTGTTTAGTTGTAGGGTGTTCCACTCAAGCAGCTGCTACGCTTTTGACAATATAAGTCATCCCCACCACCTCATTGTGATAACTGCTAAGATTACATGTTACCTTGACTTGATATGGTTGTGTAGATGTGTATACATATGTTCTGTCATTGAACAGTCCATCCTTTGATAAACCTTAATTAATGGAATAAAATATTTAAATAACACGGACCTACTTTTTATTGTATTTAATAGCGCTCAGTATGTGTTGGCTTCCGATTTTCTCTAGTTTCACAAATCACAATTGTGCAAACTCATTAATATATATCGACACCGCTGTGTATAACTTACAGCGTTATCAAAGGCCAGTTGCTCTCATACCATGTAATGTGGTGTGGGAGGTAGCAAATCCCTTGGGTCGGTAAAAGTGTAGGCTCGGGCTTTCTATCGACCAACTCTCTAATGGTGAAAACAAGTCTATTCAGACTTATCCATGATAGGGGTAAGTATCCTCAAGAAAGAAAAGAACAAATCTAGGTTTGTTGTAATAATTTGTCATCGCTGAAAAAAACTGATTTGTATAGTAATTCACTCAACGAAACAAACGAGACACAGCATATTTTATATTTAACCAATATTTAATTAGAAATAAGTCCGTGACTTCAGGGAAGTCGTGCTTTCATGTAATGCTTTTCTCTTAGTCGGTGACAGGGTCTAGTCTTAACTAGTACATAACAAGTAATCAACAGTGCGGAGATGAACCGAGAACTTATTACTAGTGCACAGTAACAATAGCTTAAGTTCTAGGTAACGTAGCAGGTAAGTGAGCCGAAGGTTGGCGGCTGTAATGTTGTTTCATGACTTGTGCTTAGACAGGTTAAATGTTATCCAGCGCTCAACCCAACAATTGACCGAGCGCTGCGGGTGCAGCACTGATATGTATCGAATTCAGATACGCATTAACGGCCAAACTTTTCCATGTTCCAGCTGACATTAGGTCATCCATGGTCAGACCTGAGTTATGGCAAGCCTGAGTAGCACCTCTCCTCAGGCTATGGAGCGTAAAGCCTTTATTGCAACCGAATACCTCAAAGGAGGTCAGTCTCAGAGCTCTTGATAGAGCTACAGAAGTTAGCGGGAGACCGGCCGGCGTTATGAACGCAGGGGAATGAGGCAACGGATGGATAGTTTTGGCATAACTCAACCAGGCCTTAACCGGACAGCAACATGAACCCGGTAGAGCTGGGAGACGAAAAACAATAGGGGAGGCTGAGGCTGATCTCGTCTTTATAGACCTTATCGTGACTGAGAGGGAGTCCAATTTAGGTTTTACATCTTTAAATCTCAGGATATGGGGATTATCTTCAAGTTCAGCTGAATTTGGTACTAGATTACTCTGACGGACTAGTGTAAAATAACCGATTAGTAAGGCGGCTATCAGTACTACAGGGACAGGAGACATACTATACAAAAACTGAATTAGTGCTTTAAACTCTAAGCTCGTGATTGGGGGAGCTCTCGTTACTAGGTGTGTGGAATTCTTATAAAGGCCTCTTTTAAGGGTTTTAACTTCAGGTGCATCGAACACCGACCCGTCACCAGGACCTGCTTGCACCCAGATCTTGACGGAGCCAAAATAATTCATTATGGCACCTGGCGACTTGAGGCGGTCGCTGAGGAATAGGGTAAAAGAAAGCAGGTCATAAACAGAAGGAGCATATGCATTAACTTTATGCCGGGCGCAGAAGCTGAGGAACAGTGAGATATGTGCCGCCTTGTTCCTCCATGTCCGAGGGGCAAGTGCTCTGGTATAGGCGTTGATTAGTCGCTGGTGATATTTTACCGTGTATCCTGGAAGATAGAGCCAAAAACTTTACTATCTTCCAGGAGGAAAGACACAGTTCAAAACTCCAGTATAGACAAGTCTACCTCCACTCTAATCTGCTTTATGTTCCGATCATGACACATGCTACACGCTTTAACCTTACTTAAAGCCGAGTGGGGTGCCCTGCTAAGCGTATCTGCTAGTATTAGGGAGTCCCCGGGCTTATGAACAATTTCTAACTCGAAGTTAAGATTTGCCGCTATTAGCCAAATCTGTCTTGCACATGCGCAGAGCAAGCGGGTCCCTACCCCTTCCTGACTCTAGCACTTGTTGTGAGGTTGAGTTATCAGTATTTATGACAATGCGAAACTCGTGCGGGTTAGCTGGGAGCAGATATTTAAGAGCATGAACCAGGTTAAGGGCTTCCAGGTGAGTTATTGCTAGCAGACTGGCCTGTAATTCTTCGGAGCTCCACGGTATAGTAGGAACTGCAAGAGAATGCACCCCCCGCTTTCAAAGTCGAATCGCATTTGATCACCGACACCTCTCTTTCCTTCTTGGGAATTAATTGCAGGCCATTATATGACTCGGCAAACTTTTGGAACCACTCTAAGTCTAGCAACAGGTCGGGATTGAATTTATGTTGCCCTACATATGGAGATGATCTCAGAGCATCAAGTACCCTATTTGAGAACCTGTTTGCTGGTTGGATGCATTTTGCCAAGTGCTGGAGTTTACCTGCAAGACTTTGAATCTGCTTACGTGATGCTGTGACCTTCACCTTCCAGGACAGACATTCTTGAAGCACATCTCTAATTTTTTGCTGAGGAAGAGTAACAGTCATTTTAACAGTATTGATCACAAAGCCTAACCATGTTATTTCTTCCTCAGGGGCTGAGCATTTCTCCAACGCCAACGCTAAACCTAACTGCCTCATCAGGTCGTTGAATCTCTGATATGCCTTGAAAGCTTTTTCTCTATTTTTTTCTACCCCAACAAAATCATCAAGATAACACAACGCGAGAAACCTTCCTGGCTCAACAACCAAACAACAGCCCTAGTGGTTCTTGCACATGCCAGTGCTGAGGTCCTGCAACCGAACGGGGGCGCTATATCAATATAGATTTTCCCATTCAAGGAAATACCGAGCAACGGTGTGGACAGCGGGCATACTCGTAGCTGTCGATACGGCCTAGACAAATCTGCGCCCCACATCCATGCATTCGGGCCTAGCTTTGTAATTCTTTCAGTCAGCATGGAGACAGACGGGAGGGATGTACATTGCATCATTCAATCAGAAACACATGTGTATATCATATGTATGATGTATATACTAGTCATATATAAAATGTATGCATTACTAGTATATGTACTAGTAATAGTATATATGTCATATATTTACGACGTATATACAAGGTATGTATATATATATATGGACCAAAGAATTTATATATATTGATCTACCAATACATTAGTATTGGCAGATCAATATGTAGGCCCGCCGCAATTGCGCAGGTTTCTGGGTTTAATGCTATGATAGCAGCAGCCGTTCTGGTCATGCCTATGTGTTATCGTTTGGATGGGATCCATCGCAAATGCGCCAGTCCACAGCGTATGAGGACGACCTGGGGTCGTAGCACCATATCAGTTTCTACACTCACCTATGACAAACTGCACGTTCTGTGATCCCGAATCGTCCACCTGCGCATACACTGCGGAACGGCTGCTGACGTGATGGCCTTAAGCCCAGAACCCAGCGCATTTGCAATGGATCCTGTCCAAGAGATAACGCATGACCAGAACAGTCGCTGACATCATAGCATTAAACCTGAAAATCTGCGCATTTGCGGTGGATCCTGTCAAGCCATTAACGCTCAGGTCTGGCTGGTCCCAGCCTCAGACCCCCCCACCCTGACCTCAGCACTGACCCACTTCTGGTGGTGAAGTGGGTCCACTACTCTCCACACACATATTTGGTTATCTAAACATAAAAACTAAACAAGGTTGTGCTTGGAGAGCATTTGTCGGAGTACGGTTCCCGTCGCCACAAGGTATAACTGGCCACTTTAACCTAGAACATATCTGAAGGGAAAACGTGCTTAATTATTGTTAGTATTCACACTATAGAGGGGGTGTAATGATGTCGGTAGCCATATTGGATTACATACAGAAGGCTTGCACCTGTCTACATTGTGCTTATTGACCTATTTGTTGGTATATTTGTCATGGTTTTGAGCAGTTTGACCTCAGAAGTTGTTGTTAAAGTGCTGAAAGTAAACACATTGGATGTAAACTGCCCAGAACACAAGGAAAATTATGTTACTGCATCAGCATACATTCACAACAGGGCTAGACAAGGGTGCTCGTAATCCAAGATGGCTGATTGCTGACCTCTGACCACTGAGTGATGATGTCATGTGCACTCCCTCTATATGTGTATGTCCCAGAACATCCCCCGTGGTCATTGAGGAAGCCATCGGTTATCCTCCGACTCACGGAACTGAGGAAGTCTGGGACACATCCACTCGAGTACCAAGGACTGCATGCAGAGATTCAAGGCCAGTTTGCAGACCACCGCTCCATCTACACTGATGGTTTGAAAGACCAAAGCCGGGTAGCTGCTGCGGCACCGACGGGAAAAATTTGGCGTACGGTTGCCCGATCAGAGCTCGATTTTCACTGTGGAAGCCCGAGCACTCCTTCTCGCATTGGAGTGTATCGAGGTATCCAACCACACTAACTATGTTATATACAGTGATTCGTTCTCTTGCCTCCTGGCTGTTGCTGGACTGAAAACGAATCACCCTATTCTAGCAACAGTCATTTATAAAATGAACCAACTGACAACGGATGGGTATGATATCCACCTGTGCTGGGTGCCTGGCCATGCCGGTATACGAGGAAACGAATGAGCTGATCGGGCTGCGAAGAAGGCCCTGAAATGTGATCTTGAACCGTGTCTGATCCCTCACTCTGATCTGAAACCACTAATAGCCACCCACATAAAATCCAAATGGCAACATGAGTGAGATGAAAACATTAATAAACTTAAAGAAATTGAACCATCTGTGGGAAAACCACCACAGTCTCATGCGGCAGGTCGGCGGGCCCAAGTGGTCCTTAGCCGCTGCCGTATTGGCCACTCGTGGCTTACACATGCTTTTCTGCTCAAGGGGGAACCTCCCCCTGAATGTATTGGGTGTCAGTCCCCGCTGACACTCAAACACATTTGACTAAGTTGCGTTGATTTTTTGGCCCTGTCCAACAATTCTACACTGCAGACAGTATGCGTGACCTTTTTACTAAAGTAAAACAGGAAAACATTTTAGCATTTTTAAGGGCAGCTGGATTGTACCAACTCATATAGTTTACTAAATAAATTCTATCAATTATTAATAAAACTTTTCTTTTTCTATGGAAATTTGTTTCCCTTGACCACATTTAATGAGTGTCTATTGACACGTAATTGATTGTCTGCTTTTACATGTAAAAGCGATGGTTTGAACAAAAGACAAACATTTCTCGCCGTGAATATGGCCTATGCTGCCGACACGGTGTAAAGCAACCACCAATCAATCAATCAATCTATAATATAGGCCTATATATATATATATATATATATATATATATATATATATATATATATATATATTTTTACCTCGGTACTAAGCCTCAGGCTACTCGTAGCCGAGGGAGAAGGAAGCACATCCGGTTCCAGCAATTAGCATAATCAACTCACGACAGGAGGACGTTCGTTGAGTTGCTCCGGCAGATTTTTCATCTACGACGATATAACTACTGTAAGTATTGGTTATATGTAGGTGCAATTTGGTTATGATACCTTATAGCATCTCTTGAAACAGCTTTTGATTCTGTAACATGTTATTTGTTACTTTTATGGGTGTTTTACTTTTGTGAAACATCGAGAGAACAAAGCGACCATTTTCTCCTTTGTTCTACAAGCCACCCATTGCCGAACAGAGAGCGATGTTGGCTGGAGCCTTATCACGTTTGGATTTTTCCTCGGTTTCTTTTATGGATTCACGTTGGAAATTAATCCTGGGTTTCTTTGATGGATTCCCCACATTTTTTGGGCGTACCTCCGAGTTTTGTAGCATTTTCTCCAACTTGCTGGTGCAGTAGCCGCAGGAGGGCGAAGTGTACGAAACAGAGAGTGTTGGAGGGACCGATACACTGGTCCCTACCCCTCGTTAGGTTTTGGTTCGCATTCCTATGACACTACACATTAGCTTATTTATGCCTGTGTTAAGGTGGTTTAAATACATTCTATAACACCACTAGGTGCACAATTTATTAGTTTGCATAACCTGTTGTGACATTTAGTCAATGATTCCGGTTTATAGTAACTTTCTTTCGATTGTTACAGACTTCCGATGGCTACGAAGCGGAGTAAGACGGCGCCTACAGCTGCTGCAGCAGGCCACCCAGCTGACGACTACGACTCGTCGCCGGTGTTGACGGTACCTCCATCCCCTCAGCCCGGGGCCCACATCATGTCGGATCCGGACAGGGACAGCGCGCCGGAGGTACTGACAGTAGTACCTTCAGATTGGGAGACTCGCATGAGCACGACGATGGAGTTTAAGCTACTACAGCTACAAACTCAACCTCGTGGAAGAAAAAAGACCAAATCCCTCGGAGGTGGATTCGGATTGGGAGGATGTCTCAGAGGATGATAGATCCATGGAGACAGACTCAGCCCCAGAAGCCACTATCACGGTCGCCAAAAAGAAAAGAAAACAAAGAAAGCGGTGAGCTCGTCAGGAGACGAGTTCACGAAGGCGAGGAAAGTGGTCAAGAAGACCAAAGAGACCAAGAAAAGGAAGACGAAAAAGAAGAAGAAGAAGGATTCGTCCTCAGATTCGTCTTCGGACTCTTCCTCAACCGACTCACAGTGAGTGGTCAGGCCGGTACGCCAAGATTGGCGGTACGGTCCGAAAGAAATTCCCTTTGGAGAAAGCCAAGAAAGTCTTGATGACAACAATGATGCGGGAGACAATAAAGGGACACTTCAATACCTTTAAGCCCGCAGAAGTGATGACTAAGCTGGGAGAACAGCTGATGGGGATTAAGGGCATCTGGGATTCTGTCGTCAAAGAGATGGACAGAGATGTTCATCTCAATGACGACAGGAAGAAGTTTGAAGGTGTACTTAACACTGTACACAAGGCGATCCTAGGGGCCCTCTCAGGGATTGCACCAGTGGCCAATCGGATGCAGACTGAGAACAAGTTCTCATCTTTGGCCAGAACCATGGACAAAGGCATCGCGATGCTGACAGCCGCAAGCAACTTCCTAACATACAGACGGTTTGAAAATGTTTTCAAAGCCGTACGGATGCTGGATAGGAAGTAGCCAGGTCCAAAAAGATCGTGGATAACGATGGAAAAGAGTGAAAGGCGAGCCCCTGGACAAGCCCAAAATGTTTGGTGGACAGCTCCAGTACCTCTTTAAAGAGGTAGAAACAGACACCAAGTGTGGCAAGCACATGGATGGCAAAAAGAAAGCGATGGACGCGAGTTTCCGGTTCCGAAAAACCAGAGGGGATTTTCGAAACCGTTGGACCGCCAGAGGCGGATGGTGTGGCCCAACCTATGGCTTCCAACCCAGAGGGCGGGGACAACGCCAGCCGTATGGATGGAACAACGGAAACCATCCATTCAAGCAGGAGTACACTCCCAGCAAGCCGTTCCCCCGACCAGGGAACAAGTAGAGGTTGCAACACAAACTCAAGAGGCCATGGCAATACCCGTAAGAAATTTTATTGCGGGCAATAATAAAAATTGTTTAGAGGAATGGAACTTAATTACTGATAATTTGACAGTCTTAAGTATTGTGGAAGGAATTTGTATTCCATTCGCACAAATACCTGTACAGGAAAACATTCCTTTTCCCTAGCGATTTGATTTAAACGAGCGGGAGGCACCAGATAACCAGGTGCAAGAATTTTGTGAGAAAGGGATTATAGAACCTGTAAATTATGAACCAGACCAATTTGTGTCCAACATATTTTTGAGACCCAAGCCAAATGGAGATGTTAGAATGATTCTAGATCTTACACTCCTCAACAAATTAGTTGAATATAAACATTTTAAAATGTTCTCTCTCGAAACAGCCGGAGATTTGATAACAAAGAATTCCTGGTTAGCCAGTGTGGACCTTAGAGATGCCTACTACACAATTCCAATATATAAATTGGATAGGAAATTCTTAAGATTTATTTGGAATGACAAACTTTATGAATTCACCTGTATGCCGAATGATTTAGCTTGTGCTCCTCACTTGTTTACAAAATTGCTTAAACCAATATTTTCCTTAATGGCAAGGAAAGGACATGTCATGTTTCCATATATTGACGACTCATTTATAGTGGCACAGTCAAAAACACATTGTCAGGAAGCGGTAAATGATCTTTGTCAGACATTCAACAAATTAGGATTTTATATCCATGATAAGAAGTCAGTTCTCATGCCAACAAGAGAATTAAAATGTTTGGGGTTTTTATTATACACAAACAATATGACAGTAGCTCTAACAAACAAGAAGTTAGATAAATTTATTGATATGGCTAATCAATTATTAGCAATAACTAGCCCAAAGATTAGACAAGTCACTATTCTTATTTGTATTATGATAGCTTATGCCCCAGCGATCCTATACGGGAAAGCTCATATTAAATCGCTAGAGATAGATACCAATTTGGCATTAGCACGCACAAAAGGTAATTTTGAAAGAAAGATGACTATTTCAACAGAAGGGCTAACAGATATACATTGGTGGCTTCAGAACATTCATCCTTCCCCAAACCTGATTCGAATGGGTGAACCCAACACAGTGGTTATGACAGATGCGTCACTAGAAGGGTGGGGAGCGCATAGGGAGGGAGCGCATAGGGACCATCAGGCAACAGGAGGCCGATGGCTCAAAGATGAGATTTCAGATCACATTAATGTTCTAGAACTTAGAGCAGGCTCCGTACGTATACCAAAAAATCACGTCAGAATTCTGACAGATAACAACACAACAGCCATAGCCTACATTCGTAACATTCAGGGACTAAGTCCAAACCTTGTAATAGATTAGCAAAACTAATTTGGAATTGGGCACAGCAGAATGACATATGGCTAACAGTAGCACATATCCCAGGCAGCCAGAACACATTGGCAGACAGGAAAAGTCGCAAATTTCATGATCATTTGGAATGGGCGTTAAACGACAACATTTTTCAACAAATTTGTCAAAAATGGGGACGTCCATAAGTAGACTTGTTTGCTTCACAAAACAACTGTAAATTATCCAGATATGTTTCATGCCATCCAGAGCCCAATGCTTGGCAAGTGGATGCGTTTTCATTGATTTGGGATAGCACATTTTATTATGTTTTCCCACCATTCAGCATTATCAGCAGAATGGCCAGGAAAATCAGAATGGACAGCGTACACATGATTTTGATAGTTCCCGATTGGGCCACGCAGGCATGGCTAGCAGCAGTGGCATGGGGAGCGAAAGACTGCCTCAGATTCCCAAGAGCACACGGAAATCTAAAACATCAAGGTCCGCTGACCAGTCATGGAGACGTGTCGACAACACCCCTCCTGGCATTCCTTTTTTAAATAAAAATTTAGAACAATTTGGATTAGATAAGATTACACAACAAAGGCTAGTATCCCATGCATGGCGAAAAGGAACAGTAAAATTATATACAAGTTATTTAAGGAAATGGAGTGTTCATTGTTTGATTAAGAATGTTAAGCCTTTAAAGCCTACTATAGCCCAAGTAGTTAGATTTCTAAGAATGTTAGAAGATGAGGATTAGGTTTTGGGGCCATAAACTCAGCAAGATGTGCGTTATCGATTGTCTTACCAAGAATAGATGGACAAACAGTTGGTAAACACCAGGTTATGCACTGGTTCTTAAGATCGGTGTATGAAAGAAACCCCCTAAAGCCCAAATATAGTCGCTTTTGGGATGTATCAGTAGTAATTATTTAACTCCTGGCCTAGCAATTATCATTTAGACATTAAACAGCTAGGATTTAAGTTAGCAGTACTCTTGTTGCTAGTGACAGGCCACAGAGGGCAGACCATTATAGCATTGTCTCTAGATGGACTGTGTGAAAGTACGTCTGAACACTTTGACTTCTGGATACTGAATGGTTTATTCACGGCCTAGGGCTCGCTTGACCCGCCGGCTAAACTTTCCATGACGTCATCTCATTAGCATATTCCTTTGTCTCAAACTCTGCATCTCGTTAACATATATTAGCCACACACCTATACGTATATTACACATATATCACATCCCCCCTCAAAGTATTTCTGAAACATAAAATGTTTCAAAATAACCATGCCAAAATAACAGTCAAACAAAGACACAATATCATATATGCGTACTTAGCTGAAACACAAGTCCTTGCAAATGTCCGGGCGCCCTATGGCACTGAAGTCCTTCAAATGTCTGGCCGTAACACCTCATGTCATAACTGTCCATTACATATTAAATAACAACGATACATCTGAAAATACAACTTAATCCTACATGCACATGTTATACGTGTACACACCCAATCCACACTGAACTACTCCAGGTCTAACCTGCTCACCGGCCTAATCAGCTGACCTGACCTACTTAGATTATCCGCACTGTTTACATTCGGCAATGACGCTGACCTAGTTTGCGTCTGCCCGACCAGTTCGGGCCGCCCCCCCACAGGCGCCCTGATAATCTGCACCCGGTTCCGATACAACATATTACCTGACTCTTTCAAAATTTGATATTCTCTCCCAGAAACACCAGTCCGTCCCAAAATAACCCCTTTTTTCCATTCTCCAGCATGATTCTTGTATTTTATTTTATCTCCAACTTTCATAGGTTTGTGCGGCTTATCACACTTCTGGTCATGAAACGCTTTCGGACTCTGCTGCTGTTTTGCCGTCTGAACTTTCTTTGGATTTTGGGTTTCGGGCACCAAGATTTCCTCCGCCATCGGCAACCTGCCCCTCAACCTTCTGCTCATGAGCAGCTGAGCCGGAGATGCATTCAGGACGGGCAGCGGAGTATTACGATAATTCAGCAAAGCTAACTGAAAATCAGACCCAGTCTTCTCACATTTCTTTAACATGTCCTTTACTGTTTGCACAAACCGTTCTACCTGCCCATTGCTACGGGGATACTGTGGACTGGAATATACAGCCTTAAACCCATAGTGCTACATAAACTCCCTATACTCATGGCTGTTAAACTGTGGACCATTGTCTGAAACGACCTGACTAGGAATACCGTGCCTTGCAAAATTATCCTTCAGCGCGCTAATAACAGTGACAGACGAAGTATCGCCCAACAGCGTCACCTCCGGATACTTCGTGTAGTAATCTACAGTTATCAGGTAATTCTTATGGTTTAACTCAAACAAATCTGCACCGACTTTTTCCTAAGGCTGACATGCGATCGGGTGATTTATCAACGGCTCGTGATGCAAATTTTTCCGGTTGTTTTGGCAAGTGTCACACCGACTGACATTATCCTCAATTTGCTTATCCATATTCGGCCAAAACATACAGTCCCGCGCCAACTGCTTGGACTTTGTCACACCCAAGTGTGTCTCATGTAACACCTCAATCATTTCACCGCGGAGACCCGGAGGAACCACCACCCAACTGCCTTTCATGACAGGATTATTTTCTATCGTTAACTCGTGTTTGTGCGGGATGTATTGTCTCAGACATGGTGGTGTCTGTATGCGTGTAGTGTCCCACCCATCTTCAATGTGTGATATCAACATGGACATGGATACATCCTTCTCATACTCTTTGACAGTCTTACTTAACAAACTTGACGATTGCATGTCCACTGCGGCAACGCAGAACGTGTCATCGAACAGGCTATCATGACCTACTTTGGCGCCATGCGCCCTGGACAACGTGTCTGCAAAAAACATCAAAGAACCCTTCACATGACATAGCTTAATATTGTAATTCTGCAATCGCATTCGCATTCTCTGCATCTTGGCCGAAAGTTTATGAATTGGCTTCTGCATTATCGGCACTAACGGCTTGTGGTCTGTTTGAATTTGAACTTCTTTGCCAAAGATATAGTCATGAAACCTCTGACATCCGAAACATATGGCGAGCATTTCTTTTTCGATAGTGGCATAGCCACACTGCGCTGAGTTAAGCGCACGAGATGCGAGTGCGATTGGGTCATCTTGCATCAACAAGGCACCTAACCCTGACTGACAAGCATCCACTTGGATAACAATGGGTTTCCTAACATTGTAATACGACAACACAGGAGCAGTTCTTAACTTTTCCTTTAACTTATCAAACGCGCACTGCTGTTCACTCTGCCAGTGCCACGCAACGTCCTTAGCTAGGAGCGTGCGCAGTGGTTTGTCTATCTCAGACATGTTGGGTATAAACTTGTGCATATATCCAACCATGCCCAGGAACCTTTGGACGCCTTGTTTGTCACGCGGCTCTGGCATGTCAACTATTGCTTGTATTCTGTCTGGATCAGGCTTCACACCCTGCTGGGTAAGTTGATGACCTACATATTTCACTGTAGTCTTACATAGCAAAGATTTTGTTTCGTTTAATTTCAGGTTAACCGACCTAGCTCGGTCCAACATGGCTCAGAGCCGCTCGTTGTGCTCCTCAACCGTTGACCCATATACCAAAATGTCGTTCGTGACTATCCCGATACCGGGTATATCGCCCATGACGCGGTGCATTTCCTGAATAAAAATATCACTGGCAGTTTTGATGCCAAAAGGCAAGCGGGTGTACCTGTACCAGCCCCACGGAGTATTGAACGTGCACAGACGTGAACTTTCTTCATCTAACTCTATCTGGCAATAACCAGTCTTCGCATCCAAAACTGAGAAATATTTTGCATCTGCCGTTTTGGCAATAATTTCATCAATCATTTTGGTAGGGAAAGGCCCTCTCCTTATCGCCTTGTTCAACTTAGTCGGATCCAGACAAATCCTTATCTTGTTTTGTTTTTTTACGATAGTTATGGAATTAACCCACTCGGTAGGTTCATCTTGTTCCACTATGACCCCTAACTCAACCATGCAATCAAGCTCACTATGTACCTTACCCTGAATGGCAAACGGAATCCGTCTAGGTGGATCAATAACAGGTTGTTCAGATTTATCGACATGAATGACAGCATTTCCTTTGATCAACCCCAAACCCTGAAACACATCTTTGTATTCGCTTACCAGCTTCTCCGCCCGAGCGCTGGGACTGTTCGTCGGCTCAGAAATGTTCGTCGGCACAGCACAGTGCATCTCATCTACACGCACCAGCAGGTTCAATGTCACACAAGCATGCTTGCCCAAAATAGGCTGACAATCCGGTACCACTTGGAACTTGCGCACTCTGTCGTTGACGTCCAGCAGTGCCTCCCTGTCAGGAGTGATCCGATGACCCGAGAACGTCACCAACGAACACCTGGTGTTCGTCAGCCGCCCCGGAGCAACTCTGTCGAAGACGTACCTCGGCAGCACGTTCGCCTCCGACCCAGTGTCGAGCTTGAACTTGACAGGACAACCGTTCACCGGAACGATCGCGTGCCACAGCTCGGTATCCTGTCCGGCACCGCGGTCGACGGCACCGACAAACAGATCTGTTGCCAGCACGTTGACCTCTGCCGGATCCGAGTCTTGCTCAGCATTGTGAGGGTCGGGCTCTTCCATGGTAAGCTCGTTGACTCTGCCCAGTCTGCTCCTGCAGACCTTACCGAAGTGCCCAATCTTATTGCAGGCTATGCAAGCCTTTCCTTTCGCTGGGCAGACTCCCCGGTGGTGTTCATATCCCCAGTTCTGGCAGCGGATCTTGAACTCTCCTGCACCGGCGCCGCCGGCATTCCAAGATGGCGATTTCCAAGATGGCGATTTCCAAGATGGCGTCGCCGATGACCGAACTGCCGGTGCACCGGTACCCGCATTAGCATAGTTCCGTATGAAATCAATCTCCTTACTTTCCACGTCTGACTTGGTGTCCTCCAACAGATCAGAACTGAACTCGCTCATTTCACACATACTAACACATTTTCCCAACGTTAACTCAGTAGTTTGCAGCAGTTTGTTCCGTAATTTCACATTCCTTACACCAGCCACTAACCGATCGCGCAACAGCGACTCCTCCACCGTACCATATTCACAATCCTTCACCTTGTCTCTCAATGCTGTGATGTATGTAGCCATATTTTCCGTAGCCTGATTATGTGAATTAAACTTATATCGTGTGATAATGAGACTGCATTTACCTACACAATATATCCGAAATGCCTCCGTGAGTGGCACGATCTTATCTTGATCAGCGAGAGCGATATCCATATTGTCAAAAACGTGAAGAAAGATGCAGCATTGCACTCGTTCTGTCTTCAATACGACACCTGCAGCAGTAGCGTATATGTCGTATGCTCTGATCCATGTTTTCCAGTTCGATCTCGCGTTGTGGCTGAGGACAAGCTGACCAGGCGGCCGCAATCCCGGCAACGTATTAGCGGGCGGCATTCTTCCTCATCTGACACCATGTGAAAGTACGACGTCTGAACACTTTGACTTCTGGATACTGAATGGTTTATTCACGGCCTAGGGCTCGCTTGACCCGCCGGCTAAACTTTCCATGACGTCATCTCATTAGCATATTCCTTTGTCTCAAACTCTGCATCTCGTTAACATATATTAGCCACACACCTATACGTCTATTACGCATATATCACACACTGGAGATAGATAAAAAGGAAGCAACGTTTGATTTGACACAATTATTAAATCAAACCGTACAGGAGACCCTTTGTCAACGGTGCATGTAATTTATAGCTTCCCAGAGGATCGACGATTGTGTGTAGTCTCAGCCATACGGGCCTATATATCCAAGACAAAAGACATACAAAAGTCAAGACAGCTTTTGGTAAGCTTTATTATTATCCTCTTCTTTGATGCAGGCTTATGGTAGCCTATACAAAGCTCATAAGGGCATCTCGAGAGACACACTCGCAAGATGGACCATTAAAGTCCTGAAAGCAGCAGGAGTGGATACGGGACGATACGCCTCCCATTCAACCAGGGGAGCCATGGTCTCGAAAGCACGAATGCTAGGGATCTTCGTCAAGAGAATCCTTGCACATGCAGGCTGAAAAACTGCTAGATCGTTAGCAAAACATTACAACAAATGACTAGAAAAGTCAAGCGGCCTAGCGACATGCTTGCTCACCAACTAAACAAGGCAGGTGAGAAAGTTAAAAGTATACTTTTAGTTAAATACTATTGTATACTGAATTGAAATGAATATTGAGATAATAATAATATATGAATTTGAAATGTACTAAGGATAAAAATGAAGTTATGTAAAAGTCTCCCTCAGCTACGAGTAGCCTAAGGCTTAGTACTGAGGTAAAATAGTATAGTTATACGAATCTTACTTTGGTACAGATGAAGGATAACTGTTGTTTTCCTGAGGTACAAGCCTCGGATAGTGGTGGGCTAGGGCCCGCCCACCACACCCTGCCACGACTATCACTTTCGCTTGTGCCAAGACGAATACATTGAAGTATTCATATTATTGAAGATCATTTTTATCCTGAATAAGTAGGTAAAGATTGCTGGACACGGGTGCGCTTCCTTCTCCCTAGCCCACGACTATCCGAGGCTTGTACCTGGGGAAAACAACAGTTATCCATCATCTGTACCCAGGTAAGATTCGTATAACTATTATATATATATATATGGGTCACTCTCCTGAAAACTGGTCAGCATGAGATGGGATTTTAAAACATCAATAAAAACCTTCCTACTTATTTTTTTCCTTATACTTTTCATATTCATGTTCAGATTTGATGAAAGAAATAAGGGAAATAAAATAAAACTGTGTGCAACTTTGGTCTTTTTAGTTATGAACTGTTTTTGTACCAAAAAAAAACCATTTTACAGTCAGCCATTTGTAACATGACATATGGGACGTGGTTGAATCCTTATTAACATCTTGTATTGCATTGATATATCAAACAAAACAGTTCCCAAATCAAAGAGGAAGTATGTATTAACATGTATGCATGCTTAAATTAAAAAAAAAAAAAATTGAATGTCTTCAGAAATAACATTACAAATTTCCGTCACACGTGTAACTGTGGTGTCTGGATGCCACACAAATATTGTACACTAATTATTCAGTGAATAAAGCATGGCTGGGAATTACTTTTTTTGTTATCAATATAAGCACTGGATATTTCTGTATATTATGCCACGATTAATATGCTTCTAAGTATGATATCATTTAATTCTGATTAGATATTTATTAAGCAGACTGTGTGGTGTCCTAAACATGTGTTACACGTGTGACGCACATGTTATACTGCCATAAGAGATATCTTATTCATGGACTACACCTTTATTTTTTATCTCATCAATTTATATTTTACATAGATGTAAAGGGGAGATTTCCAGCTTTCATTTGCAACCAAAAAATGTAAAAAATTCAAATATTAAATTTTAACTCTCCATGTGCCACTTCTGGCCAGTTTTCAGGAGAGTGACCCATATATATATATGTGAACAAGTCTAGGTAAGGTAAGTGGTTTGGTTTTAGAAATATTAAAGCTTATTAGATTATGCAGATTTAATATAATGATAACATAGGCCTACATGTATATTTGATATATCATAATAGCTAATAGCTAATATATAAAAGTTAGGACTTCTAGCAGGACACGCATACACAAATTCCATGACTCCAGTATCCAAATTAGATGTGATGCAAATTAAGTTATTATAAATCTAGCATAATCTACAACTATGTTGATAACTATCAAGCTTAAACGGGTGAATTTATAATCCCATTAAATGTGATTCTATGCTGTTCCCCATTGGAATCCATACATATTGTGCACAGCAATTTGCCCGCGAAATTTAGCAGACGATGCGCGATGTTCGCCGCGCCAATGAAATTATGCAAACCTTATTTCTGTATCACGTGACAACCGTCGACCAATCAGAGGATGCGTAATGGCAGTCTTGCAACGCTTCGACAACATGGCGGCCTGAAGTTCACTGTGTCTGAGAAATCGTCTTACTGTAAAGCGGTACGTGAACAGTAGTTTTTATACTGATCTCAAATGACGCATCGACAACCGAGATAACTTTGGGGAGGCATACTTGTGAGGAGTGTCTTGGGTAATATAATCTACATTGGCAATTAGTCGCTGATCTTTTCATAGTACTTTCTCTACCTGAAAGGGAGATGACGGGAGATGGTGGTAAATCTAAGGCGGGTTCGCTTGATACGTCCTGTAAACAATCAAAGAGCAATTCGGCGCGCCCCGCCATACGCCGGCGCAGCGAAATAAATATACAGGCTCATTGCTGCTGCCTCCTCGATCGCTATGGCCACTAACAGTAACAGTGACATCACATCGCTATGATCAAGTGCTATAAAATAGCTACTGCAATATTTAAAAATAAATATTGCAGGGAGCAGAAATAACTGGTAAAAAATGTTTGCCAATTATTTCTGCTCCCTGCTCCCTGGCAAAATGTGGTCAAGTCAAGACAAGAGTAATGCCTTGATTGGCTTGAATCAAAAGTTGTATAGAATGTGTAGGCCTAGATAAAGGATTCACCCGGTACTCGCAGTACACGGGTGAATACCAACCCTATATAAAAACGGTCGAAAAAAAGCGGGTTAATGAAATGAGAGCCTAATTTCACAATCTAAGAAGCAACATTTATTCTTTGTAGATGTCTTCATATTTACCCGCTACCTTTTTTTTTTTTTTTTGGTCCATTAGTTGTTTAAGCAAGGGAAATTTTGGTCTTCCTCATTCCACTGCTGGTCGATAGAAAGCCCGAGCCTACACTTTTACCGACCCAAGGGATTTTTAACCTCCAACCTCCCACACCACATAGACATGGTATGAGAGCAACCGGCCTTTGATGACGCTGTAAGTTATACACAGCAGTGGAAATCCAAATTGGCAGAGCTGGGGGCACGGGGAATCGAACCGCCAACCCTCAGATTAGGAGTCTGACCTAGAAAAAAGTCAGACACTCTAACCACTCCGCCACAGAGAACAGCAACTTTGAGTTGAAAAATATAATAAAATAGCTAGTTTAATACGATTTAAAATTGAAATCGACGGCGTTCTATGGCTGCCATCTTGGATTTTTGCATTCTCTCCCATTTCAGCAAATCTGTGCCAATATATGTAGCCATTTGATCATGGAACCACAGTTTCTACTTCATGTTCCATACTAAAGCTATTTTCGCCCATATTTACACTACGTTGTCGTTCACCCGTGTATTACAAGTACCGGGTGAATCTTTTATCTAGTGTAGCCTTTGCTAGTAATTACTGCAGTAGTCGTTCAAGGGCCTGAATAACCAGGTGGGCTCTATATGCATTTTTGATTGTGAATCTTAGATTGTGAAATTAGGCTCTTATTTCATTTCCCCGCATTTTCGACCGTTTTTATATAGGGTTGGTATTCACCTGTGTACTGCAAGTACCGGGTGAATCTTTATCTAGTGTAGGCCTACTGACTGAAATGTAGTAATCATGTTTTGAACATAGGCAGTATCATGAGTATCAACCATCAACACACCGAACATCCTACACAACTATCAATCTGTTTAAACACATTGAACATTATATAAGACAGACAAAATGTCTTGTCAACAATAAACTTAGCTTGTTTTATAAGAGAAAAAATGTAACCCACAACGATTGTTTGAGTTGCACCGAGTATACACAGTCTACTCGGTGCTGCTCCCCATTTTTGCATGAACTACAGTGACTGGTGCTGTATATTATACATCAGGAGCTACTCCCTTAATTCTACAGAATCGGTGCTGTGACCAAACTTAGATTACTTAGACTGTCAATTCCAATAGTAAGATGCCAGTGCTCCGGCACTGACAAATGTCATATTCAGATGAATAAATACTTTAACCCCCCCCCCCACACACACACAAAAAAATGAGTATGATCATATCATAATCAAAGTAATATGAATAAGGACCCCCCCCCACGCACACATTTTGCGTATTTGTTTCTGCGGGTGTTCAAGCACATGTATACTTAATTTACTAATTCGTTTTTCAACAACATAGCCCATAGGACATTTGTTGGTAATAGACTAAAAGAAGCATATATAATTGTAGTGGTCTGCACTGACCTCTCAGGCAAGTAACCACATAGACAGGTAGGCGTGGGGAGTGTGTTGATATTAGGGAGCCTAGGTGGTGTAATGGTTAGCACACTGGCCCGGAGTGCAAAGAGATGTGGGTTCGAGTCCCGCTCTAGGCGCAATATTTCCCATTTTCATCACCCCCATGACACTGGTTGCCGTGATCAGGATCCTGTACAAGCTTTGCGGCCCGGCAAAATACTACCATTTATCATATAAAAATGTTGGTGGGGTCTCAGACGACATGAATGTTTGGTTTAACCATACCGGAGTGGCCTGGGGTCCGACAATTTTGTTTGGATTAACCCATAATTTGGATTAACCGACTTTGGTTTAGCCAACTTTTTTATATGATAAATGGTAGTATTTTGCTGGGCCGGCAAAAAAAGTTTGGATTAACCGATCGTTTGGTTTTACCGAGCTTGGTTTTACGGGGTTATACTGTATACACATCTTAGTCATTAGCCTCCCCCCTTGGTGGGGCGGTGTTGTTATTACTTCATGAGATACATGTCAGTTATGGTACAATTATACATATGAAGGTTTAAAAAAAAGAAAATTATGCAGCGGATTCAGATTATTATTCAGAGAAGCAATGACTTACTATGCTTTATTATCTTTTTCTCCTGCAAAATCCTGATTAGGAAGAATGTTTATAGTTATATTATGTGCATAGCTAAATCAAGCAATGCATAATGGATTACATGGGAAATTCTTCTGACTATTTGTTGGGTGTGGAATATGTAATAGTAACTGTAGGCTCACTGATGCAATCACTCTATTCGTGCCTACCTGTGTATGTGTACCATGTGGCAGTTTACCAGGGGAAGGGGAGGTGAGTGCATCTTACTACACGTGTCCCCCTGGAATTGTAAATCTGATACTTACAATTACAAATATCCCTGTAACGCATTTCCATTACGTACACATGGCAGGTTTGTCATGCCGGGTCTTGGCTACAACTTACCTGCTGGAAATTAGGGTTCGTACAACACTCCGAGCCTTATCCTTCACTATTGACTCTACACATTAAATTCACTTGTACCTAAAACCACATATCTCCTGGTGGCTAAATCTGTTAGGGCTATTGCCAATGCTATACATTTGTTTCTAATGGTAAATAAAATATTTGGAACAGTTATTAAGAAAATGTGATATTTTTTGGCGTGACCACTCCAGGTAGGAATGCAGGAGCCAACTAGTATGTCTCTGACGCCCGAGAAGCTGAAGGCCCTCTTTGGGGACCTCGGCAAGCCGACAATGCGCGGAGTCCGCAAATGTCCCAAGTGCGGCACCTACAATGGGACGCGGGGCATCAGCTGCAAGAACAAGAACTGTGACGTCATATTCAAGGAGAAGGACAAGCGGCGTGGCCACAGCGCCGATGCCGTCAAGATCATCACGGGGTCCACGGTGCAGGTGTTCAGCGTGAGGCTTCGTGACCGGGGCCCAGATTACCGCGGCTTTGTACAACTGCCTCTTGTGCAGGACCTAGACGGCAACCCAGCTGAGTCAGTGGATCCAGCGGTGCTGGCGCAGGCAGCACGCTGCTATGTGGACACCTGCTCCCGGAACAGCGAGCAAGGAGTGCAGCAGGAGCCCTGCGCCCACATCCGGGCAGCTGTTGGGTGTGACCACGAGGCGCAGCCGCTAACGCTGAAGAACTCTGTGCTGAACTCGCTACAGGTGTCCACTGACACGAAGCAGGCGATCTGGCTGCTCGCCACTGAGACGACTGGCCCACTAGTGCAGCGGGTCACTAAGAACATCATGGTCGTCAAGTGTAAGCCGAATGCGAAGCAGCCGCTTGGGTTCCTGCACTTCGCTTTCTTCGAGACTAGTCGCAACCGGGCGTCACCAGAACACAAGTTCCAGTGTAGCTGTCGAGCTTTCAAGGTTTGTGTGGAAATAATTTCATGCATGTTACTGGGATCCCTTTCATACTGTGCAGTTTGTACATTTTGCATGACGCGCTTAATTTACAAATAAGAGCTAATATGGCACACATCAGTGTTATCTTGCTCATTGCAGGTCCCACTTTTAATTCATCAAATGGTGATGGGCCCACTCTTTTAATTTCCCATAGTGATCACAATATTAGCTTGAGTTTGAAAAGAAGAAAAATCTTGTGTTCTTTTAAAATTTGCTACACATCAAGACAACTCCATAAGGAAATATCGTTTGAATAACATCAGGAAGGGTCTCGCACAAAAAAGTACAACTTTTAATTACCTAAAACTTAAAATTTACAAATTGAGAGTAATTACAGTTAAGTCATGACATTATGGATTCCTTAGTGTACCAACAATAAATATTTTGCACTATTAAATAGACGATGAAACAATGTTCTGTGTCCCAAAATAATATTTGTATAATCGCTTATACATAAATATTATACAATGAGCCATCTCCCATACCGTGCTTTACTATCTTGCAGCTGTTCAAGCCAGGGGATGACACACATAAGCGATGCGTCCACTTCTATGCATGTCTCTGCGCCTTTGCAAGCGATGAGAAACTGGCGGAAGAGTTTGACTATTATATTACGTTGGATGCAAATACAGAAGGAATACCAGACGGTAAAGTGATAATTTGAACTATGGTATATTAATATCAGTCACATTATCCTGATACTGAGCAAACCAGTTGTTGCCCTATCCTATTAATGCCGAGCCCCAAGCTAGCTGGTAGCAGAGGTCTCACCAGTATTCAGGAAAGGGATGGCGGGAATCGATACAGCTGGTAGGAAAGGGATGGCGGGAATCGGTAGAGCTGGTAGAAATTGCTAGCCAGTATGTGAAAATTGCTGGCAACGGATGGCAAGCTTACAGAATAAGTCAACTTGTGCTGCCAACAGATGGCGGGTGCACCATCCCTAAAGCTAGGATTCCATATACGCGTAATGCGTTACGCGTTATGCATTATGCGAATGCCAGCATTCCATATACGCGTATTGCGTTATGCGTTATGCAGTGAAGTATATAAAAAGTGTGTGTGACTCTGTGTCTCTATGTGTGTGTGTGTGTCTCTCTGTGTGTCTCTATGTGTGTGTCTGTGTCTCTGACAAAGAGACACACACAGACACATATACACACAGAGACACACACAGACACAGATACACACACAGAGACACACACAGAGACAACACAGAGACACACACACACACAGCACAGAGACACACCCACAGAGACACACACAGACACAGACACAGACACACACAGAGACACACACACACACACACAGATACACACACAGAGACACACACACACAGAATGGGACGGTCCAAACATGGCTCAGTTTAGCTTGCTTCGAGGGATGTTAGGACCGTCCCAAATATGAACACTGCTTCCTAACAGGTCCTCCGCATAAACCTACATGAAGACCGGCTGTCCGTAATTATCAGTCGCCTCCTCCAGCCTTATATCAATGGACAAATGCGACTGATGCTTTTCTGTTCGCAGTACCTTGTCCCGGCTGTCCGTAATTATCAGTCGCCTCCTCCAGCCTTATATCAATGGACAAATGCGACTGATGCTTTTCTATTCGCAGCACCTTTAAGCATTACGCACCGATCACTACATGGAGCGGTCGGGATAATGGATTCTATTCGCATTACGCGTATATGGAATGTAGCTCATAGGTTTCAAGGCGTTTCGATTTTTTGTCGCATTCACATTCGCATGCGCATTACACGTATATGGAATGCAGCCTTTATGCTATGTAGTAAGACCCTTGGGATAGGTATCAATATCACCTTCGGCACGGGAAGCCAGGGTTCTTATTGATTCAACTATCCTGTCTAGTCACCAGTAGGGGAAATGCACTAACTTGGTTTGCTATGAATATACCAATCACAAATGGTATTTTTACCAACGCGGTGCACAATGGGGACCTTTCATGAGCCATTTCTCTCGCTATACACTTGGTGGCATCACCCATTCCCGGTCCAAGTCGGACATAATGGTTGGATAGAAGGGTGTAGGTGTAGGTGTGTGGTGGTTTGTGGTGGGGGTTTAGGGATGTGGTGGGGGTGTAGGTAGGTATGTGGTGGGGGTGTAGGTAGGTGTGTGGAGTGGGGGTGTAGGTGTGTGGTGGGGGTGTAGGTGTGTGGTGGGGGTGTAGGTGTGTGATGAGGGTTTAGGTGTGTGGTGGGGGTGTGTGGTGGTGTAGCTGTCTGGTGTAGGTGTGGGTGAGGTAGGTGTGTGTGGTGAGGGTGTAGGTGTGGGTGGTGTAGATGTGTGTGTGTGGTGGGGGGTAGGTGTGTAAGTGTGGTGGGGGTGTAAGGAGTACTGGGGGTATAGGTGTGTGTTGTGGGGTGTATGGGGTATAGGTGTGTGTCATGGGGGTGTAGGTGTGTGGCGGGGGTTTAGGGATGCTAAAGATTGTGAGGTGTTGCTCTGCAAGGCACCCCTACCTACACCTCCAGCACGCTCACCGTCAAGGCCCACCACACACACCTACACCCCCACCACATCCCTACACCCCTACTACCTCCCTAAGCCCCCACCACACCCATACACCCCACCACACACACCCCACCATACCCATTCACCACACCCCTAAATCCCATACACCCCCACCACACTCCAAAATCCTCACCACACCTCCACAACACACCCACCACACAAACATACACCCCCACCACACAAACATACACCCCCACCACCCACCAACCATACACACCTACACCTACACCCCAACCACACCCACCACACCATACACACTCACCACACCAAAGCATACAGAGACTGGCATGGTGCGCCATCTGACGAGAGAGTGATGCAAACTGACAGGTCCCCATTTGTAGAGTGCAGGCTTCCTGTGTGAACGGTCGGAAGTTCGGTTCCCAGCCGAGTCCAACCAATGGCTTATAAAATTGATACTTGTCGCTACTTAGTCTGAACATTCTGTCACAGTATTATCGCCCACGTCGCCTTCGATTTCCGGTTATTTTCTCTGTTATCAGTTTCATCCCTGTGAGACTTAACATCTACTACACCACTGAGGCTACCGAATCCTATTGACCTGTGAGCATTTATATGGGAATATGGGCCCTCAGTGAATAAAAGGTTACCTCTTCGAGTACAAACAGCCTAGTGTGATTAAAAGATAACCCAACCCTAACATTGATATAACCTATCTGTTCCAGTCTTCACTGACCAGACAGTGGAGAATCGGCTGGTAGCAATTTCATACTGTGATGATGCTGACTCGACACAGGATGTGCTTAGTCAAGTGGCGGATGCTACTAGCGTAGAGGTTGTGATAGACGAAGACGGACTACTCAGCGCATCAGAGCCCAAGCGAACAAAGAAAGGCGATGATACCCTAGCAAGTGCGTAGAACTAAATTTTGGGAGGCTGATGGAAGCATCCTTATTTATTGTGATGAACTGTAATGCTATTCTATAATTGAAAGACATGATTTTACTTATGGGTTGACATCTGTAGTAGTCCTCATGGGTGGGTGGAGTGGTCTTCGAATGCTGAACCCGAAGGCTAAGGCCCATTAACATATACTAAGTTCTAATGACTTCATATGGTACTAGTGCCATTCAATCAATGAGAGTTAACAAATGTGCAATAATAAATTTAATGTCACATAACCACACAGTTGGTAAAAAATAAATAAGAATGGTGGGGGAATTTTGATGTTTATGAGAGTAATGTTTATTAAATAGGGATGAGAGATCTTCACGTTTTCGCCGATTTTTGTTTGCAATTTTGCCCCCCCAAAAAACTTCCTTCCTTCCTTCCTTCCTTCCTTCCTTCCTTCCTTCCTTCCTTCCTTCCTTCCTTCAATTTAGTTTAAAGCTGATAATCAGATGAAAGCATCACATTTTCAAAACTAAAACACTGACCTCCATTTGATTTTACATATCTAACTTAGACACTGGTACAAATAGAAGCATTTGTTGTTGCACAGAAGGAAATACTAAGCCAATTTAAATATAACTGATGGTATCAGAATTTTTATGTGCTTACCAAAATTAATTTGGCATGTTTTCACCAAATATCTCCAAAGTTAGTAATTTAGCATAAAATATTACTTCAAAGTATAGTAAAGTAGTTTTAGCGATCAATTTATAATGTATATATCTTAGAAAGTTGCGGAAACTCAAAATGCTCGGATTATGAAACATTAAGTTTATGGGATATTTAGGTTTGGAGCTATTTCTTTTCTAGTCCAAGCCAGCAATGCGCTGTTGACCCTACAAGACAGTGCAGCCACATCAAAGAAGCCCAGTCCAGTTAAACAATTACCACAAAAACCACTACAGACACCAAAGAAAGGTAGGTCGGACAACTTCAGCTTACACATCAGGGTAGGACAGTAACTTTCTTCCCTACTTGCCCATATGGTGAATGAATTTTCTACTTGCCCAAGTGGCGATGTATTTGAAAAACAGACTTTTCTGGAACCTGTGTGAGTAATTTCCCCACATATGCTTAGCATTGTCAGATTTACCAGAGGTAGATTTTCTTCTCTTCTTGAAAAGCCTTCGATTTAACCTATTTTGGGTAATTATTCTTGAAAAGCCTTGAATTCCATTAAACTGTCCACAATGATCTAAATTAGTCTGAAATCGCCTATTGCTATTGTTTTTTTTTTCCTGAAATCAAAATGAAAATACATGTAGTCTTGGATTGCTATCAAAACCGCCTTGGATTCCATATCTTCACATGTGTACGGACCGTGATCTGTGATTGTCATTTCCATCGCAGCCCAGACCTATGTAGACGAAAACGAATCTCAACTCCAGTTCCGACAATGGCTTGCCAGCGTGACGGAGCGGGTGAACCAAACGATGCATTACCAGTTTGATGGTAGGTCACAGGTAGATGTGTGTGACGTTAACATTCTAGGAGCGGGACATAGCTCAGGCGGTAGTATGTCCACCTGTGAAGGTATCGATCATCCCATCGATCCTGCTCAGTGCACCCATTTGCAGTTTGGGCTATTTTTAATTCCAACCAATGGTCCAAAATTGGTTCATCAAAGGTTGTCGTATGTGCTGTCCTGTCTGTGGGAAAGTGTATATGAAAGACACCACCCCCCACCTGCTGCTTATCGGAAAGAATAGCCTATGTGGCAGCAGCTGGTTTCTTCCCAAGAAATATGTCAGAATGACCATATGTTTGATGTCCAATAGCTGATGATACGAATATTAATGTACTCTACAGGCGTTGTTAAATATAACAAGCTTTTTTTTGGTTGACATTCTGTGTTCATCTGCCCTACCAGACCTGCCTATGCATATGATTTTTGCGTATTTTGTTTTATGGCCAATTACGTCAACAAGCTAAATAAAACATGTATGTAAAGAAAAGAAAAGAAAAAAATGCGCCATTTTTTTCTGTTGGGAGTACCCACATTTAAAAAATAATAATTAACATTTTTTTTTTATATTGAGGCTCTATTTATACTGTCCATAGCATATAAGCCTGGGTACCCAGGCTTGTTTTCAATGCTGGCCAGTTGTAGTGTTGGTGTTATCTTACCACACAGTAGCTGCTGATAAGGTATTTGATTGCCTGCATTTCAGTAGCAGATAGATAATTGGTTGGTATGGTTAGTAGCCTATGTTAGTTTTTAAAAAATTTCTTGGCATATATGTATTATTTTATTTTGTTTTACTCTTATTACTAGACTAGCCTACTCCTATTTACATATCATAGGCTTGTACGTAGCTGTGTGGAGTGTTATCTGGCTACTTTTGGCATGGTTACCTTCCATTGGGCGTCCCGCTGGTGGTGGGCCGTGACATATCACATGCCCCTTTTCAGTGCAGCTTAGTGGGGGTTTCCTAGCTTTATTTTGCAGATATTTTTTGTAAGTTTTTAGGTCAGCAATTTGTCGTTCCTTTACCGTTTGGGCATTCCACACCTTGGTAGCCATTTCCAGCGCACTACTCTCATGAGCTTTTATTTGGCTTCTGGTCTGCTTTAGTAGTGGCGCATTATTTGCTTTAGTAGCCCTTTGTGGTTACATGGTGATTTTTAGTATCTGTAGATGTTTGAGCTTGTTTTGTGTTGGGGTAGGCTATTCTAGGCCGATCCTAAATAGGGAAAGACTGCTAGGTAGCTGTTGGCAGTTAAGGGTGTTCTTGGCTCATAGATGTTTGAGCTTGTTTTTGTGTTGGGTTTGGCTATCCAAGGTCGATCCGAAATAGGGAAGGACGGTTAGATAGCTAAAGGTTTTAGTTCTAAGTATAGGTGTTATTGGTTTTATTTTCTGATCACCCTTGTAGTGGATGCGAATACTATATTAGTTTTTTGTTTTTGCTTTACTACTACTTATGAAATAGCCTACTTTACATTTATAGGCTTGTACATAGTTTGTAGCTGTTCGTTATCTACTGAGGGTGGTCCAGATTACCCCCTTGGGGCAACCCAGTTTGTGGGCCGTGACCTATCACATGCCCTTCTGGTGTTTTGCCCCATGGTGTTTTCAGGTTTCCCTATTTTACATATATATATTGTTGTATGTTTTCAGATCGGGAGTCTCTGTTCTTGGTGGTTTGTTGTTGTTTGTTATCTACTGAGGGTGGTCCAGGTTTCTCCCTTGGGGCAGCCCCGTTTGTGGGCCGTGACATATCACATGCCCATCTGGGCTTCTGGCCCAAGGGTGTCATCAGCATCCTCCCTTTTTTTACAGAGATATTTTTTGTATGTCTTTAGATCAGGGATCTGCCATTCTTTTACTGATTGGGCGTTCCAGGCCTTAGCAGCCATTTCTAACGTGCTTCTTTCATGGGCCTTTATGTGGCTCCTTGTTTGTTTTATTAGTAATTTTGGGTTGCAAAGAACTGCCTACCCATACGATTTTTGTCTATTTTATAGAAACTTTTAAGTCGGAGTACACTGATATGCCTTCCCCATGGCGGACAAATTTGTACGTCCAAAAATTGGGAAAGTACACAATTTGTTGTCATCTAAGTACTCAAATAGGAAATTTGGGGTAGGTAGGTCTGATCTATCATAGTTCATATGTGTCTGGGAAATTATGGAAAGTCCTTGAATTTTGTGATTTATAAATCCAGGCTTCCAAAAACTCCTGTCCTGGAATAATGCTTGAATTTTATAAACAGCAATAATTTCTACTAAAAAAAACAATCATTAACAAAGAAGTAGTTTCGTTCTTCATTGAATCCAACATAGATATAGCTATTAAATGTTTTCGAGTTGTTATCCTGATTCTAAAATAAACACTACAAACTATGTGATATATATTTCTGAGTATGAATAGAGCTATAAACTTGCCACCCAAAACTACGTCCTTAAGAAATTATGTGATGTCCTAGAAAAGTCCTGAAATGTTATTTGTCTCTTGGAGTACGAATCATGTCTATTCTCGCCTTGTTAGCATGTGCATTATAAAATCTTGACGACAATGGTTCATATTTAGATAACACTTGTTGTAAATCTGGGCATTGTTTGTAGCTTGTACATATAATTAACTTAGAAAGGTTTATATTCAGCTACCACTCATTCTCTATATGCGTATTATTATGCACATTGTTCTCGGTTGTACAACTAATTAGCTCGAAGGGATCATGGTCGGATGCTACTCATTGTCTACGTACCCATTATTGCAGGTTCACCTGACCCTTTAGTCTTCCACGCGCCCCAGATGTTCTTTGACTGCATCCAACAGCGGATATCAATTGGTACTAAGAAGAAGCGGCTGCCAAACTCAACGACTGGTTTCGTGCGACGAGACGCTCTCCCACTGGGCACATTCACCAAGTACACTTGGTACATCACCAATGTGCTGCACGTAAAGACCATCTTTGACACTCCGCAGGTGAGCAGTATCTGAAGATGTGATCGCTTATCGCATTCCTTTGTGTGTTGAGGTTGGTTCTCATTACTCGAACCTCGGAACTAAAAGAAAGACAAACACTGGAATATCGGTACAGTCTTTTAGCTCTTGCCCCCCCCCCCCCCTTCTCTCGGGCGTTTGATTGGTTGTTGGAGTTTTTCATCCTGGCAACGTTTAAGGTCATATCAGGACACTTGTGGCAGTGTGCACTCATGGTGACTTTATAGTGCTGCACCATTGGGAAATCAGGCCATCGGCACCATGACCCAATATCTGATTCAGTCACATTATCCTGACACTAAGCGAACCAGTCCATGACCTATCCTAATAATGCCGAGCGCCTGGCCAGGAAGTGACAAGTATCAATTTTATAAGTCATTGGTTTGACTCGAATGGGGACCGAAACCCAACCTTCCGCACGTAAGGCCTGCGCTCTACCGATCCGGCAACAGCGCACGGTAGGCTCTTAAAAAACTCTGCCCTAGTAGAGAGGGTTTGGTATCTGACCGCTGGTGGAGGGACTGTGGTTCGGCCGCTAATACTCCCTTTCCGTGGCTGGGGAGCGCGGCAGGGATGCGGTGCAGCACTCAGTCGTATCTGGCCTCACTCCAGTAGTTACCCAGTTTTAATTGAACGCCTTACTTTCATACAGGGCTTAGTACTGTTAGAGAAGGGCCTCCTAAGCTGGACTAATTAATCGAGTTCAATCAGGGATGAAAGATCTCCAGGGTTCCTGCGGATCCTTAAAAAGTCCATGAGTCCATTTTCAAGGCCTTGAAGAGTCTTAAATATGGTAACTTTTCTGTGAAAGGTCTTAAAACAGTCTTTAATTTGATTTGGCCACTATAATATTTTTTTCAAGTCGTTTTACCAGCTATCTTCGCAAAGAAAAAATCTCAGCTGTGGAGCTGAAATATCCATAGATTGCATGACCTCCCTCATTTCTGTTAATATTTAATTAAATATCGTGATAGTCCTTGGTCTTTCACACTGCCATGCACTCACAGAAGAACGCCAAGATTGAGAAACAGTATTCTTCCACTGGTTTATTACGAAACTTATCCGCTCTCCATAGTGTCAACAGTCCACTGACCCGCCCCCTCACTTGCTAGGTCCCACGTCGCCTCTATAGGTGGGTTGGGGGGGGGGGGGGGGGGGGGGTGCTAGCCACATGCAGTAGAGGGCAGCCCAGTCAGGGCCCTGCCCTGTGGCTAGGTTGCTCCCACATAGCGCAGTTCAGTGTAACTGCGTAGGTGTGCGGCGTAGTGTCTGCCGCCACTGCTGGTTAGTAGTTGTTATGAGAACATAAAACCCAGACAAAAATGAGTTTGGTATGGGCAATAACATAGTCACAACAAGGATAGCTGAAACCTGACTTCCATCATTTTCCCTGTCATTCCCTAACAGTGCTTTCTATGGGAGGTTGGGGGGGGGGGGGGGGAATCCGCGTTTCCGTGGAAATTCACCCTCGATGTACTAATCCCGGCTTACTTTCCGCGATTTTTTTCCGGACACCACTTTCATCCCTGTTCACTGAAATGTGGATTATTTACTTGACATGGGTCCTGTTTTCTCAGATGCCGTTGGACATAACGCGCAGCTTCGTGGAGAACCGGGATGGTACATACGACATCTACGAAGTGCCCAAAGTGGAGGTGGAGAACACGCACATGACACCGATCAGACCGTTCGAGCTCAAGACCTATCTCAAAGTTGGTGAGTAAAACGCCAGCAATTCAACCCAAAAGTAGCAGGCTATGATAGATGACTATTTGAACAATATATTTAGCATATTAGATTGTAAATGCATCTGGTTATTTCCGTAACCCAGCCTTCCGACACTTTTTCTAATGGGTTGTTTAGCAGCCCTGTACACGATACGTGCTGCGGAAGTAGCTAGTCACTGTGATGCTTGTGGTACAGTATTCTCTCGGGGAAACACTATAAAGCTACCATAAATGTGTTAGAAGTTAGCACCTCAGCTGTTGCTAGAATGTAGAACCCCCAATCAAGAAATCAATCTTAAATGTCTGACGTGGCATTAAATTGACGTTCACTCACTAATAAGACATACACGAATTTATTGCTTTGAGTGAGTTAAGAATATGGTAATTTCAGTATGGGTACTATAGTGTTGCCCCATAGGATGGAGTTTTGTCAGTACAATGACCTCCGATACCCCACTCAGTTAGAATATCCTGAGCTAACCAGTGCGTTGATCAAAGAAGCATGGTGCTAATAAGTGCTTTCAAAATGAGCCGACGCATGCTACCTGTGTCGTCTACATGCTCACCTGCGAATTGTACTTTTCCCCACAACATAGACTTGATCACGAGTTGCGCACTGTCTGTTTTACGCAGGGAACACTTCGCCCGACCAGAAGGAGCCGACCCCTTTCATCATCGAGTGGATCCCCGACATCCTGCCCAAGTCGCACATTGGAGAGCTGCGCATCAAGTTTGAGTATGGGCACCAGCGGAACGGGGTGTTGGAACACCGAAACCAGCCAGGGGGCGGTGGCGACTCCGGATCAGGTGTCGCGACAGTGGAGATACCAACCGCCATCCACATACAACCCGCCATCGTGCTGTGACAAGGGAACTGCCTATCGAAGGAGCCATGCATAGAGAAAGCGGTTTTTTTTGTGGGGGGTAGGGGGGGGGGGGTAATTGAAAGTGTTTCTTTTTATCTATGTATTGAGATGTGTATATATTGATATACATCTACATATTTATATATATATATATTGATATCAATATACATGTATATATATATCTCATATCACCATTATTAGGCTTATTTGTGTTTCTGCTCGAAGTACAGAATCCACATGGATTTCATTATTTATTTTGAACTTGAAAGCAATTGCAATTCTCCTGTTATTTATATTTGAAAAAAATACTTATATTTAAGGCATGCATGCGATTTAATTTCTATATTTAAATAATAGCAAAAGGTTTATAGAATTCTATGTATTATATGAAACGAAGAAATAACTTTAAGAAAGCTAATATAAAAACGAATTAAAAATCAATGTAGTGAATCTGATTTTGTGCCAGAGGGTTGTGGGTGTTCGTAGTTGCTATAGAGGACAGAAATCTGGATAAAATTCGATTTAAATTATCTTTATTGTGTTACTAGGCGAGAATGAATGCATGTAGTCAGAATTTTCTTTATAAGAGAGGAAAAAGCGATTTGAAAGAATGTTAACGGAGCCAACTTTTTGGATCAGGGTGAGGGGTTGTTATGGGAACGGTGTGGATGGAGTAGCTGTTAACCTTGTTGAAACTGGGTGTGTGCACGTACGCATGTAGGTATCTGAATACTGCGGTTCCACAATAACCGTTTAAAGGCTGCATGATCCACTGAAAGCATTACATTTTCAAAACCCAAAACACTTAATCTAGATTTCATCCTATGCATTCAACCTAAAGCTGCATAGTCCGATTAAAACATCAAATTTTCAAAAGCAAAACAATTATCGAGATTTGATTCTACATATCTAACTTAGATACTGGTGCACTCATTAAACATTTGTCATCACATCGAAGGAAATACTGAGGCAATTGAATAGAAACTGTTACTGCAGAAGCAAATGGTGTAGGGGTTTTGGCGTACTTGCCAAAATTAATTGTGCAGGGTTGCATTTCAAATATCTCACAGAAAGGTTAGCCATTTAAAAATCAAATTACTTCAAACTAAAGTAAAGTAGATTATAACGACCAACTTAATATCTTTATCTGAATGACAGAAACCCTAAACCATCGGACTATGCAACTTTAAGATACTGGTGCACCCGATATAAACATTTATTGCAGTTTGGTGCTCCTGTGCTATACTCACCAACGGGTAAACGCGGCGCATGTCAAGCATTTCAGTGCGCACACCAAAGTTAATTTAGGCATATTTTCACTTCAAATATCACCAAAGTTAACCCTTAAAAAGAAAAGTTACTTGTAACTAAAGTAAAGTTAATCATAACGATCAACCTAATATATTTATCTAAAACAAATATGGCGGAAACTCAAAACGATCGGATTATGCAGCTCTGTGACGAATGTGCAATAATAGCTCTCCCGAAGGTGGAGGCAGGTGGTGTTGAATGTAACTCTTTTCTACAAACAAAAGGCACAAAGAGAAAGAAAAAAAAAAGACCAACACATCTTCAAAGGCTATGTATTTATTTCAGTTTTGCATATAAAGGCCATTGTTACAACCGGACTGAAGTAGTTTACTTATGTTTATTACTAAAGCCAAAATGAAAGAATTGGTTATCATCCCCGCCCGTGCCTGATTTGAACAAATTATTTAAAAAACTAAAATGCGTTTTGCAAACAGCAATTCAACTTTCGTATCAATTTTTAAGTCCAGGGTTCGAACCTCGGAGTTCGAATCCAACGACCTCTAGTGTTCTCTGTGGCAGAGTGAATTTTTTCTAGGTCGGACTCCTAATCTGAAGGTCAGTGGTTCAATTCCCCAATCTCCTCCACCTCTGCCAATTTGGATTTCCACCGCTTTGTATAACTGACAGCGTCATCAAAGGCCGTTTGCTCTCATACCATGTCTATCAGGTGTGGGACATTAAAAATCCATTGGGTCAGTAAAAGTGTAGGCTTGGGCTTTCTATCAACAAACTGTCCAATGGTGAAAACAAGGCAGTATTAATATTCCAAGAAAAAAACCCGCCTTACCAGAATGGGAGGTGGATGCTTAACTCATTTGGCTATCGCGTCTGGTGAAGTATAGGTTAAAAACAAAACCCTCCCGTCTGACCTTCATTTTTATTTCAATAGGACGACCACCAATTTTTTATTGGTTTGGCCTAAGTGTAAAGTTTGCCATTTTAATTTGACAAGTGTCTGCTGATACAGTACTGTTATTTATATTACCTGGATTCCTATGTGAGACTAACCGAGTCAAACCAATGATGTACAGAATTGATACCTGTCGCTACCTGGCCTAGCTCATTACATAAATAGGATAGGGCGAGGACTGGTTTTCTCAGTATCTGGATCGAGCGAGTTCTGTTTATATATATATTTACACTGCAGCAGCTGCAATTCAGTGGTAATGAGCTGGGCGCCATCTTGCAGCGAACAGCATCTGGCATTCTGTTTTTATATATACTGCAGCTTCTCCAAATCAGTGGTATTGAGCTAGATGCTATCCTACATAGGGCACCATCTGGCTCTGTTCTTATATACACTGCAGCTGCTCGTAGTGAGCCGGATCCCATATCACACTTCTCACCTCACTGGTTCTTGCTGCATACGAAGATCACGTGACTCCGGACGCCCCCCAATCTCTAGGCTGTCTTCACACTGACTCTACCCCAGTCTGATTTGGTGCTGGCAAAATACTCTATATACATTATTTAAAGATTGATGTTGCTTATTCCATCCAACAGTACACCATAGTTCTTAATTAATTCATTTAAAGGCTGGAGTCCATGGCAGCAGTCTTACATTCCAACTCCCCCCACCCTCAAACTAACTGGGCTTTGCCATAATTAACCAAGAACTAGCAGGTTATTCATCCCTCTATTAGTGCTATGACTTTGAACAGTCAGTACATATAAATAGTTCAGAAACAATATACTGCCTAATGGCTATAAACCATGATTTTAGACAATTTAAATAACAAAACCCAGAAGAGCTAGTGACTGAGAGGTCAGTGACCATAGCAACTGCCCCCTCCATGTTTATAAACAACCACCACATGGCGCCACTCAGTACATGTGCTGATTGGTGGGCCACGGGGAGGGCCGTGAACATCAACACTGGAGGAAGCATGTGACGTCACAAAAGAAGACACCTGCCCCAAATATGGTCACACAGGGCCAGTGTATTAAATAGCAACTGACCTGTTTGTCCTGCCACCGAGAACCTGGCCTTTAGCAGACTTTTCCAAAAATCTCCACTGCCAATTTGGGAAAGGAAAATAGTGTCTTATTTACTCACCAGGTGACGTCAAAGCCAACCCAGTGAGCCTATGTATGTTTACACGAAGGTGATGCTACAATATGTGGTTTGCCTCCGTTAATTAATGACACCATTAACACCTCCTTCCAAGGAAAACCATTCAGTTAATTTATTAATTAACTGAGGGATTCATAACACCATACTGAGATTTCCAATAGCCATATTCAACAACCAACCATTGCCTATCGAACCAATTTAAATTGTCATGGAATTTTTTTATTATGTACCTTTAAATTAGCGAACTGTCGTGTGTTCTTCCAAGCAGAGTAGAATGGGAGGCGGCCACTGGTATCAAAATAGCTATAGAAACTTGGCCATAGGATCGTCCGAGCGCAGTCGCTTTCGCCGAAAGGCCTCCATCTCCTCCTCAGTTGGCTCCTTAAAGTCGTACATGAGGTTATACGGACGCTTACGCTCGTCCAATGCCATTATCTTATCCACCTTCCGGTCGTGGGCATCCTGCTTTTTCATAGCCTGCAGGATAGAAAGAAGAAAACCCCAAAATGTGTTATATTTATATATACCTACTGCATGTACAAATAATATCAACCTCATTCATACTTAATACATGTATAAATAATATATATATACATACCTGCATAAATAATATCTGTGACATCCATAGTTAACGGATATATAAATAATATCTATACTTCCCACATGTATAAATAATATCTATACCAACCATACATGTGGCACATACAAATAATATCTACGGTATTCATTACCTGACACAAATACAAATAACAGGTTCAAACCCTGGTCGAGTCAAACCAATGACTTAAAAATTGATACTTGTTGCTTCCTAGCCAGGCGCTCGGCATTATTAGGACAGGGCAAGGACTGGTGTGCTTAGTGTCAGGATAATGTGACTGAGTGGGATACCAGGTCATGGTGCCAGTGGCCTGGTTTCCCAGTGGGACAGCACTATAAAGTCGCCATGAGTGCGCAGTCACAAGTCAGTACCCGTCCTGATATGACCTTAGATGTTGCTAGGACATAAAACAACAACAAACAAACATACAAATAACATCGTTGACATCCATACCAACCATATGTACAAATAATATATCATATATATGACATCTGTATGCAGGTATAGCAATACCTCAGGGAGTTTGACGCCCCTGCCTTGCAGAGTTCTAAACCACTGCCTTGTGGTACAGGTCCTTGACAGAACCGAAGGCTAAGGGAGCAAACCCTAAACAGAAAACCATGTCACTGTGGCAGCATTAAGGGCGGTTGATGTATGGAACTCCCAACATCTCCCGACCAGCCACTGCAGGGACAAATAGTTTTGCGCCTGTCTTGACATGCTCTTGCCGGTGTGAAACCTCTATTTGCTCCCCGAGAGAGTGCCGCTGGTAACTTGCAAAAGCCAGCAGCACTTCAACACTTTTGCAGGCAGCTTTCATGAAATGATACCACATGAATATACAAATATTATTTATGGGATCTATACCTCTCTTATCCTTCGTTCACGGGCTGCATCTTCATCTTCATCTTCATCCTCGGACTCTGAACTGCTGCTGCTGCTACTACTGCTGCTGCTACTGCTACTACTGTGTTTCCTCTTCTTTTTCTTCTTCTTTGCCATCTCCTTCTTTTTTCTTGCCTTTTCCTTTTTCCTGCGTTTCTTTTCCTTCTTCTTTTGCCGCTTCCTCTCCTTCATTTCCTTTATTCTTTCTTCCTCAGCGAGTCTTTCCTGATGTTGCTGAAAATGTGATAAAATCCATCTTTACTAGTTAATTTCTTTAAAAAAAAATCAAAATGTAATAACATAGGTGAGAAAATATTTGTATACATTAAATTAACTTTGAAAATAATAAACACTATAACCAATACGCGTATTTCGAGTTTGCGCACTGTCACAAGTCGCTAGCCATCCTGATATGATCTTAGATGTTCCCAGGAAGTAAATCTCCAACAACCAATCAAGCAATCAAACGTTCATACCTCCACTAACGACTTCCCTCGGTCGTCCGCCTCCTCCTTCTCCTCCCGCTGCTCTTCACTGGCGCCAGGTGGCGCAGCGGGCCCCTTGTTTCTAGCTTCCACCGGTGTGCAGGGGGCGCCACCAGGGCACGTGGTCCCGGGCGGCGAAGAGGGTGTGGCTTGGGGCGTGGCTCTGAGGGGAGGGACTTCTCTGGGCGGGGGCATCTCGGACGAGGTACCGGCTGGGGACGACGGGTGTGTGGCTTCTGAGGCGGGATCTTGTGACGATGACGACGATGATGGTGTTGTTGTTGATGATGCTGGTGCTGGTGCTGATGACGATGCTGATGCTGTTGTTGATGATGATGCTGGTATTGGTGGTGGAGAACTCGGGAGGGAGAGGACAGAGGAAGCTATGGACCAGCCAGCGGCACCAGTACAGTAGCTTTCCTTGATGAGTGAGTGGCAGCAGTGGTAACCCCACTGGCCATTCTTCCAGAAAGAGCCCCAGATGGTCTGCAGCGACAACAGAGGCGGTCACTACTTGTTTACGAGGAAATTACATACAGGATGGAACAAATAATACTGAGCAGTTATATGTCGGAATGACCTATCACATATGTACGAAGAAATTACATTATAGGATTGAACAAATATCAATAAGCAGTTACTACTCTGAAACGATAAGCGAAGCGCTTAGTAGATGTTCACGAAGAAATTACATATAGGATGGAATAAACTACAATAAGCAGTTATATGTTGGCAATTACCTATCACTACTAGTCTATGAGGATCAAAGAAATAACAATAAGCAGTCATTGGCCTGCAAGAAGAGAAGTGGTCACTACTTCTTCATGAGGAAATTATTCACAAGACAGAACCAATATCAGTTACTGCTCTGCAACAATAACAAAACCGATCACTACTTGTCTACAAGGAATTCATGTACGTTTCTGTAATATATGTGCTTGTGTATGTGTGTCCCCTTACCGTGTGGTTATTGATGAGAACAGCTTCCTCATATCATGACTATATTTTCACCTTGTGTGTGTGTGTGCGTGCGCGTGTGTGTGTGCGTGCGTGTGAGTGTCCCCCTTACCGAGTGGTTGTTGATGAGAACATCCTCCTCGAATCGTGACTTTATTTTCGCCCTCTCTTGCCCCTTCAGCACGGTGCCCGTCCGCGAGTACTCGACATAGTTCTCCTGTAATACAAACAGCCTGTCAGTACTCACTCACATACACATGCATTCACATACACATGAATTCACATATACATGCACTCACATATACATGCACTCACATATATACACAATCACTCATTCAGACACTCGCATACATGCACTCATATATACACCCACTCCCATACACTCAAATACTCACATATATATATATATATACTCACTCACACACATATATCTACATGCACTCACTCACAGACACACATATATCTACATGCACTCACTCACAGACACACTCACATATATATACATGCACTCACTCATATAATCATACACACTACCCTCGTTCCACACAGATTCGACACATGTATTTTAGTGAGAACCCATCATCCCCAATCACACATTCACCTCCCCCCTCCACCCCCACCTTCAACACACATTTTGGTGGAAACCCATCACCCGGACCTCTCCCATAGCTGCCTCTCATCCACCCTCCCCCACCCCCACCTTCAGCACACATTTATGTGGGAGCCCATCACCTCCCCCATTCATCCCTAACCTACTCGGCCTCTCATCCCCCCCCCCCCCCATCACACATTTTTGGGGGAACCCATCACCCCCCATCCTCCACATTTCATCCCCCACTCCTCCTCTCATCCCCCCCACGCACACGTTCAACATGTTTTGGTGGGAACCCATCATCCCCACCTCTCCTATTCTCCCTCCCTTACCCCCCACCCCCCCCATACACCCTCCCACACCCACAGCACCGACACATATTTAGATGTGGGGACTGCCCCCCCCCCCCCACCCACCCACCGTCTGTGCCATGAGCAGCTCCTTGGGCGGCACGTTGAGGTGCTCCTCCCCACCGTACTTGCTGACGATGGACTGTTTCTGCGAGTGCTTGTAGAGGTCCTTCTTTCGCTGGAACTCCTTGTTCAGCAGCTCCAGCTTTGTGGGGTCGGCCTGCAGATGCGCCTCTTGGCCCTTCTCGTATGCCTCCCACGCGAACACTGCAAAGGGATTGGGCACATTCGGCTTTTATGTCGTTAGCAGCATTTACAGTGTGACTATTTTCATTTGGATTTCAGGAAAAACAACAATGGTGAATGGTGATTAGATCAGTAGGGGACAGTTTAATGGAATTTAAGGTTTTTCAAGACTAATTACCCAAAATAGGTTCAAATTATAGGCTTTTCATGGCCTTGAAATGGGGCAAATAAAGCTAAGCACTTTCCAAGGCCCATATGGACCAGGCATCAAAGGTCATATCAGGGTGGGTACCAGGTTCTGAGAGTGCATACTCATGGTGACGGGAGACCAGGTGCCATGTCCCACTCAGTCACATTATCCCACTACACATTTCAAGACAATTATTGTGATTAATTATTGGAAGCATTTCTTTCACCGTAATACCAACATTTATGGCAATATAAATGTGAACCGCACAAAACCAGCCAATCAGATACGACGTAGAGAGCCTTTAAATAATAATGTATTAGTCTGTACATGAGCCCTACTACCACACGGTAGCGGCGGAGACTACGCCGCGCACCTATGCAGTTACACTGAACTGCGTTAGGTGGCGGAAGGCTAGCCACAAGGCAGACCCCGACTGGGCTGCCCTCTACTGCGTGTGGCTAGCTCACCCCCCTACCCCACCTATAGAGTCGATGTGGGATCTGGCGAGTCAGGGGGCGGGTCAGTTGACTGTGGACGCCGCGGAGAGCAGATTGGTTCAATAAACCAAGTTGAAGCGTTCTGACATTGAATCTTGGCATTCTTCCGTATGTGCATGGCAGTGTGGGAGTCGGAGGGCCGTGGGCCATTACAGCAATATAAATGTGAACCGCACAAAACCAGCCAATCAGATACGACGTAGAGAGCCTTTAAATAATAACGTATCTTTTTCTCTTTAAAAAAAAGAAGTTGCATAGGCCTATTCTTGTCATGTGCTGAGATAAATATATTAGGTTGATCATTATAATCTACCTTCCTTTAGGTTGAAGTAACTTATAGCTTAAATGGCAAACATTTGAGATATTTTAAGGGCAAACATGCCAAATTAATTATGGCAAGCACACCAGTAACAGGTTCTATTAAATTGCTTCAGTATTCCCTTCTATTTGGTGACAACTCCTTAATACGTGCACCAGTAACTAAGTTAGATATGTAGAATCAAACCTAGATATTCGTTTTGGTTTTGAAAATGTTATGTTTTCATCGGACTATGCCGCTTTAATATTAAAAGGCTACATACACTGTTGTTCCGCCATTTTGTGAGCTGAGCCTGTCCACCGGACGAAGTTATCACCAGCAAATGTCACTCTGAAACACAAGCACTACCATTGGTTGGAGTTTTACGTCCTGGCAACATATAAGGTCATATCAGGATCATTTCCTTTGACATAAAATTATTCATTTTCAAGGGGTTTCCAGACCGCAAGATTATCTTCAAGGGTATTCAAACTTTTAAAGACATTACTTTATTTTCTAGGCGTGTACGAACGGCGAAAATTGCAATAGAATCATTCTAGTAAATATCCTATATTAGATCAGACCACACTTTCTGTATGCATATTGAAAGCACCAACCTCTCATTCTCATCAAAAAAACAATTCTCTTAACAAATTAAAATGAGGAAATAGTACGTACCTGTACCAACTATGGCCGGGGTATCAGTGCTTTGGAGATGAAAAATAAAGATTTTTCCCCAAAAGAATAAATATATTCACACACCAGAAAATCCTGCATTTTTTAATATTTGCCTATACTTACTCTGCATCATCCTTGCCAGTGTTCTTGAACGGGTTGTCGCGCATCGATCTCGTTTTCGGATCGTAGTAGGCAGAATTTGGGTCCAGGTTGTAAAGGTACTGACAACAAAGTGTACAACTCATAAACACTAGCACGAATCCACCCCGAGATTAGAAAATAACCAGTTTTTGCACCCCCATCACCATTTCAAATATCAGCATAATTTATTTTTAAAATCTTGAGAAGATAGAAGATAACACGATCAATGGGAATATCTATATACGTGACACAATATGGTTGGTATCGGATTGTAGTGGTATAGAATATAGCTGCTGCTAGATACTAACAGTACTCTACACAGGTTTGTTTGTCGGGGTTCTATGCTGCCATATACTACTAATACTTTATACAGGTTTGTTTGTTGGGATTTTATGTCCTAGCAACATCTAAGGTCATATCAGGACAGGTACCGACTTGTGACAGTGTGCACTCATGGCGATTTATAGTGCTGTCCCACTGGGAGACCAGGCCACAGGCACCATGACCGGATATCCCAGTTAATTACATTATCTCGATACTAAGCTAATCAGTCCTTGGCCTATCCTATAGGTACCGTTAACTTTACAACAGGGCCAATTTGATATTTTAGCTGTTTTAAAAGACATATATCTGATATATTTTTGTTTTTCTTCCTGAATAAAAAAAAAGAAGCAATCTATATGATATATGAAACTTGATTATGTGCTTAGTTTTGGTTTCCAAGTGTCTGCATATGTTCTATGGCTTTGTAAATTTGCTCATTTGGCCAATTTCGTTTTTGGGCGAAAAAAGCCCTCAAAATTATATTTTAAAATGCTCATAACTTTTGAACTGATTATCACATCAAGATAAATCTTATACCAATGAAATCGGTGTATAAAGTTCTAGCTGATTATCACAAAAGTAAAATGCAAATATACATTTAAAAAATCCGTTTGGAGTACATACGACAAGTATCAATTTTGATAAGTCATCGGTTTGTTTTGGCTGGGATTGAAACACATCCGCATGGGAAGCCAGCTCTCATCTATTTGACCACTGCGTCTGGTCTTCTACAGAGGAAAAGGTTTCTGATTATACAGAAGGCCAGGAAGAGTTTCGACTCTCAGTGGTCTGACATACCAACACTTTGCTAACACGGTGCCACCCAGAAATTACAGGTGGCAGCTGTTTGTTGGGGTTTCATGTCCTAGCAACATCTATGGTCATATAACGACAGGACAGCTGGCAGTAAGCTAGTTCACGAATCCATGACTGGGAGATTCCATGCCAGGCTACCGACTGACTTCTCTCCTGACATCAGCCAGGACTGGGATACACTATGGGGGCGGGTGAAGGGGTGGAGTGTGTATGTGTGCGGGGGGGGGGGGCGAATAAACTGGGACGTGTCGTCTTGTCATCTCAGAGGATTGAAACTGCGGTATATCACCACCACACTGGCCAAATGAATGGTTGGTTGGTTGTTGGAGTTTTACGGCCTGGCAACATCTACGGTCAACTCAGGACGGGGGAGAAATGAATGAACACATACATACCTTTGCCATGTCCTCTCGGATTCGCAAGTTGCGAACAGTGATACGCTGCTTGGTTTCAAACTTCTGACCAGGCATGTCGACATCGTCTGCGTACTTGTCTTCATCGCCTTCCTCATCGCTGTCTTCCAGATCGGGTTCTTCCTCCTTCGACTGTCGTGACTCACGAGCTGCAGAGTCCATTTTGTTGGCCTTCAGTTGTCGCTTGGCCTGTTGATAAGTGAATTAAAGCTGCATAATCTGATAAAAGCATGAAATGGTCTGAAACCAAAACACTTACCTAGGCTTGAATCATACATATCCACTTATTAAGCATCTATTACAGTTTGGTACTCCTCATAAACAGAAAAAGAAACGATATATTAATGCACAGAGAAAATACATGAAATTGTCTATATACATGTACAGCATTTTGATGTGCACACCAAACTTAAGATTCCACCTCTAATTATATCTCCAAAGTTGATCTTTTAAAATATAAGTTACTTCAAACTAAACTAAAACAGATTATATTGATCAATCTAATATATCTATCTAAAAAAATATGGCAGGAACTTAAAATTATGCAACTTTAATAAATCAAAGATAAAAGGGGATTCCTACAACAAAAAAGAGAAAAAAAGCGGAAATGTACAGTGAGCGACAATAGGGTCACAACACTGACAGCAAAACGGTCTCCAAGCAGAGTATGGACTGTGTGGTTGTGGTGCTAGAATTGTGCTTGGAGAGTGTTCTATGAAACCCAACTTCCTGTAATTTTCCACGATTCCCTGACATCGCTAAGCAAATGGAAAAATGACCACGATTTCACAGAAATCCATACCAGGGCAGGAGACTATGGTGAACACAGGGACATTACAAAATAAATGTTTCTTACTTCGTCTATTTTTGCATACTCTTCGACAATGCGTGAATGCTCTGTGGTGTCGTAGCCGTTCCACCGGTCACGCTTTCCATCATAGTCAAACTCCAGGTTGGGGTTCACGTGTTCATCAGGTGCAATCTCCTCCCCGGTGTATTTGGCGCCAACCTTCCTCGGCCGCTAAGGCAAAAAAACAAAAATAACATGAATCTCTATTTTTCAAATAATATACACGTGTTGGCTCTTAAATCTTTCCCTATTTCTTAGATAAATATATTAGGATGACAATTTATAACCATAACCTACGACTCAATAGTCTGATGTAATTTAGCTGAACAATAGCTAATTTTGGAGCAATTTTAACTGAAAGAACTCAAACTAATTTCGACAAGCTTGACAAAGATACTATAGCTATGACCCAGATCTCCACTTCGCGATGGCCACATGATGTAAATGACCTACTAATTTAGGTAGCCTCCTGAAAACTGTCTAAGCTACACACGGTACTTAGAATCAGGGCAAGGCTCCTGTGGTCAGGAGATTGACCTAATTTGTCAGTGGGGTCTCTGTCTGCTTAATGGTTTTCTCAAAGTAGGTGGCATAAATTCACTGATTATTTCTTTTATGCAGTCTCCAATAATTAGTTAATGTACCAGTAAAAGCTGGAGATATAGGATCAAATACAAGTGTTTTGATTTTGACAAAATTATGTATCATCGAACAATCCAACTTTAAATAAACGATAGCCATTATGTAAACAACTTCTTCTGAGACATTAGTCTTCTAGTCATTCAACATTACAGTCTTTACATAATTGGGTTTGCTGTGTGAAATAGCAAGTATTTATATGCATTGATAATAAATGTATGTATACGTTCAATATAAAAAACACGAGGCAGGGTAACAAACCCACAAAAATCACATTAGATAGAAGACATCACCGATTAAAGCTCCGTCACATCAGCGAATATAGGCTTTACATAGCCATTTTTCCATGATTTTCAAGGATCTTTCAACATATACTATAACTTTCCAGGCCTGGAATAATGAATTACCAGATCCTATAACTTTCCAGGCTATCAAGGACCCATACAAGCCATGTTCATCTATTATTAATAGACACATACTAATACTAATAAATGCACTTTCCTATGACAACGTCCAGACAACGAGGACAAATAAACATCTCCATTTTGGTTTACTGCATCACCAATCAACTTTAATGATGTTCTACAAATCATACAAACTTATAATCTTCATATAAATACAATATATTTGCTTACTTCCAAACAGTCCTTCTTCACATGGGTCATGGCGCCACAGTTCTCACACGCTCCCTTTCTGTATTTAGTAGCAATGACACCCTAAGACAAAGTGAGAATACAATAATAACACAATTAGTATTATAATTGTTACAATAGCACATATTACATCGTATTACAACCACTATTTACCGGTCAGGGGCTTTAATGACAAAATAGCACGCTCAATATCGCAGATTATAAATATTGCTTACAACATTACTTTGCAAACTTTGGATATATTTGATTGCTGTTGTTTGTTGTTTTACGTCCTAGCAACATCTAAGGTCATATCAGGACTGTTACCGACTTGTGACAGTGCGCACTCATGGCGAATTTATAGTGCTGCCACACTGCGAAATCAGGCCGCCAGCACCATGACCTGATATCCGAATCAGTCACAGTATCCTGACACTGAGCGAAACAGTCCTTGCTCTATGCTAGTAATGTTGTATTTCCTGCTGCATAGAACGGAATACGAAGTCAATTTTACCCTGTTACTGCTGAAATCTATGGTGTACATTGCTAGGCGAGTATGCTAAAATTAATTTGGCATCTTTTTACTTCAAATATATCCAAAATTTGCAAATTTAAAATAGGAGCTACTTCAAACTAACATGGTTGATAATAACGATCAACCTAATATAATTTAGCAGAATTTGTGTGCGTGCAGAAATTCAAAACAATCAGACTACGCAACTTCCAATTAGAATTTACTTAAATTAAGAAGGCACAAATATATTGATGCCCCAGAGTGCAGTGGAGAACAAGGGAAAATACAGAAAACGGGTTGCAAAGTCACATGTGGTGTCCGAACGACCCTCACGGTTAGGGGAATGACAATGATGATGAATATGTAAGAATTGTGGCTGTTTCCATGGCGGGGAGGAGACACCTAGACACGCTCCACCACCCTCCCCCCGGACTCTCGACTTGTGAGCCTACGCCCACCAATCAGTGAGCTCTGTTGAGGTGCTACCTACCCGAACAATCCACTTGGCGGTTGTCAATACCAGCACTTCTCATCCAGCATTTAAATCCCTGAGGACTCAGTTTTCTATGAGTTACTCCCGAACAACTAACACGTAAGAAATATTCCGGTTAAATGTACGCGTTGTGTGCATATTCTGAAATAAACATACAAACGCCATCTGGGTGGAAATGAAACCATGACTACCACGTTTGAGCTGAAGCTGCCAGCATTCCCAGTCAAATCTCTTTTTTCGCAGAAGCTGACACATACCCCCTATAAAATGCACTTCGCAATATGAAATCGCTAGACTGCTAACTGGAAAACATAACAATACAATCTATTTTATACAGAAAACAGTTCAACTGGATTTTTCGGTGTTTGCGCCTGAACCATTCAATGAGATTTGACAATTCTGTCAACATAAAAAAAGGAAAAGCACTCACTGCCTTAACCCCCTTTTTGAACCACTTGTTAAATCGGGAGGTGTCTTCGGCATCCTCCCCTTGAATCCGCTGATGCCTCAGTGTGGGTTCTAGGGATCCATAGTACCAGGGTGGCTGCATGATGTACTGAGGGATGTGAGGGTTGATGTCTCTGTGGGTGAAAATCAACAGGTTAGCCTTCACAGTGGGCCCGTATTACCTACAATAAAGCCTTTAAAATTCCACCAGTTTCATGGTTTTGAGTATCTGCCATTTTCTGAGATATATAGGTTGGGTTGATCGTTATAGTCTACTTTACATTAGGTTGAAATAGCTTTTCTTTTAAACGGTTAATGTTGGAGATATTTGAAGTGAAAACATGCCAAATTAATTTTGGCAAACACTTTGTAATTCTGACACCATCGGCTTCAGCACTAACATGTTCTATTAAATTGGTTTAGTACCTCCTAAGTTCTAGGCAGCAACACATGGTTAATAAGTGCATCAGTATCCAAGTTGGATATGTAGGATCAAATCTAGATCAGTGTCTTGTTTTTGAAATTTGAGGTTTTTATTGGACTATGCAGCTTTAAACTCCTATAGCAATACACACTACATTGAATTTGTGCTGCATAGCCTATACAGCTTTAACTATTGTTTTTTTATTGGCCTATACCATAGCCATAGGCGGCTAAAAGCATACAAATCCTTAAACCCAAACTCTAACCTAGATTTGATCCTACATATCCAAATTAAACCGACCACCTTCCTAGTTTAGTTTAGTTCAGTTCGAGCATGTGGTGATCAGGCCAGGTCGTTGACTCCTTCTTTGGTCATCTAGTGTGGATGCAGTGGTCATTGCCGGAAGCTTTGTCATTTCCAGCAATGAGTTGGTGTCCGTTATTGTGAGGTTGGTATATCCTGGGATTCTTGGTAGATCTGGGATGGTTCGGAGATATTTGTCCAGTTTGTGTTTGAAGCTGTCTGTGCTCCAGTCTGTCTTGTTTCTTATGTCTTGTGGCATGCTATTCCTACATGGACCTAAAATTCCTGACCTAAAAACTTACAAAAAATATCTGTGCAAAATAAGGCTAGGAAACCCCCAGTAAGCTGCACTGCAAAGGGGCATGTGATATGTCACGGCCCACCAGCGGGATGCCCAATGGAAGGTAACCATGCCAAAAGTAGCCAGATAACACACCACACAGCTACGTACAAGCCTATGATATGTAAATAGGAGTAGGCTAGTCTAGTAATAAGAGTAGAAAAATAAAAACATATATACCAAGAAAATCCAAAAAAACTAACATAGGCTACTAACCATACCAACCAATTATCTATCTGCTACTGAAATGCAGGCAATCAAATACCTTATCAGCAGCCACTGTGTGGTAAGATAACACCAACACTACAACTGGCCAGCATTGAAAACAAGCCTGGGTACCCGGGCTTATATGCTATGGACAGTATAAATACAGCCTCAATAAAAAAATAAATAAAAAAATATAAAAAAACATGGACGATTTAATGTCGGTCCAATGGTCAGTCGATTTAGAGAGGTTTTACTGTACATACATAGATATAACCTCTATACCTAACCACCTCCACAGACCGCCGACTCCCCTATATCAATTGTTTTATTTGGGTCCGAAACGATGGCCCATACAATACGTTTGTAACGATAAAAAAGTCCCATAACCGACCACCTCCCTAAATGTACTATTTAAAGTTGGTCCCATGGTCGGACGATTTAGAGAGGTTTTACTGTACAACATTCATTACATTCTATGCAATGATATATACAACATATACATAAGATATATATACAGTATATGCATAGACCTATACAGTATATACATATATATATGCATAGATATACAATATATAAATATGGGGTTTTGTGTGTATTATTATGTAGCCCATATGCATGACTTACTTCCCCTCCTCATCCTTCATTGCAGGTGCTGTGCCAGCTTTTCGGGCCTCCTCGAGTTCCTTCAACTTCTTCCAGTCTTCCCGCTTGGGCTTCCCCATCTCCACCTCCTGCTCGTCCCGTGATATCCGCGAGACGAGCGATGGAGGTACATTCAGTTGGAACGACATGGCTATGCCTGAGTGAGGAAGGAATGAAAATACGGAGTTAATCAGGAAGCAGTCATCTCATTTCATTTTAAAAGGACCGCGTTATTTATCTTTAAAAAAAAACAAAAACAATATTAAGAGAATAGTGGGAGTTATTTTCTGTTTAAATAGAATCCCCTTTCACATCAGTGGAGGTTGGAACAAAGAACTAATAAATAACATACATAGCTATATTTTCCCCATAAGAGAGGTTAGTATTTGTAATACAGAGTTCAGGTCCTAGAAACATCATTATTCATTTAAAAAAACAAACCAAAATCCTGGCAGGGAGTTAAAAGTAGAAGTTAAACTAACCATGAAAATTCGCTTTAATAAGCACACCAAAATTGGTGATCGTTCTTTTGAAATAAAAATCAGGGTCGGACGGGCGGTTTTTATTTTTTATTTTTTACTTAGTCGTAGACGTATTAAATACATAACCAGATACGATTGGCCAAATGAGTTGTCAGTTAAGCGTCCGCCTCCCGTTCTACTTCTAGTAGGTCCTGGCCAAGTTGAAGCAATGACGTAAAAATTTATACGAAAGTTGAATTGTGGCTAGCCCGATGCATTTCTAAGTTTTTTAATTTTAAATATGTAAATCAGGGGAGGGAGATTGTTCAGGCATGGAACGGGTGGGGACGATAACCAATTACATTTTTTTTTATAGAGGGAGTGCATGTGACGTGAGGTCAAACTGCTCAAAACAGTGACAAATAAACCAACAAATCGGTAAATAAGCACAGTGTAGGCAGTTGCAAGCCTTCTGTATGTAATCCAAGGTTTTCCCCAGTTTTGGTTCATAAAAATTGGCAGAGCGATAAATATCTACTACTAGTAATAGTAGTCTAAACGTACGGCAGTGACAGTGGCTATGCGTATGTGAGCTGTGCATGTTGAATGACAACAAATATGCTTTTAAGTGACAGATCATTTATTGACAGATCATTATGGAGATTGACATCAAAAATACTTTTAAATAGGTGCTGATAGCCCATATTGGTCAAAATGTATGACAGTGACAGTGGTTATGCGTACGTGAGCTGTGCATGTTGAATGACAACAAATATGCTTTTAAATGGGTGGAAAAAGCCCTTATTTGTGAAATTAGTTGTGAATGTTATGTTTCTAAGGATCTGCACTTAGTCTATAGAAATGTTCAATAATCTAGCAATTTTGGCTTGATATATAATTAATTTTGTATAAAAATGTGCGCCCAACACTATGTTCGCCATGCTCAATGTCAAAAGTGTAACGGACAAATTTTTAACGGATGCACGGGCATTTCCAAGTGACGATGCACGCACATCCTCATGTACGCCTAGACTGCGAGGCTACGCACACGGCTCACATACGCCTAGACACTATGTTTATTATTATTTTAGAGCTAGTGGCCTAGTTAGGTACACCAATTCCTGTGTGGGGCGCTGTGGTATAGCTGTCTTCACTACTCAGCACTTGAACTCAGTGACCTGGTTTCTGTATGCTTATATTCAGTGGAGCTCTTTAAAATCCATTCACATATCCTATGCAAATGATTTTCCATAAAGAATGACATCATAATCGACCAATCACAAACCTTGTTTACATCTTGGAACAGTTTGTAGTACTTTGTGGGGGAAAAATCATGGTTTTACAAGCTGTTGAAGGTAACCACTACTGTAAAAAAGGCTAAAATAGGTTTTTTTTAAATCACAAATCATTCTATCACCTTAAAAATATGAATATTTAGTTATTTATCTTTCATTTGATACCTATATTGTGTATTTGTGTTCATTAGGTTAGTCATTACAGACATTACTTTGAAATATATGTGCACATCGGCCATCGTGTAGGCACGGTACAGTGTTATATGGTTGCGCTAAATTTGTGACGTTTTCATCGCGCACGAAAATGCAGATTCAGGGGTTTAGCTCTGCTCAAATTGTTGTGAATCTGCTGCTATTTTGAAGTGCACTAAATTGCACAGCTTTCAGTTTTTCTTTGATCAAAATCCATAAAGAATTGACAGAACTGTAGCTTTCTGAAATTGAAGTAAATTTTCCCTACAATAGCAGTAATAGTACACTGTGACGTCATTTTCATCGTGCATGAAAATGTTGAGAACAGGGATCAATATGAATTATATAATTTACTACACTTAGACTCAGTCTCTGAATGCAAATTATATGAAGTTGCTAGGTCTATTTGTGCCAAAATGATATCCTGGAATATTGAAAAGGTCAGAACTTAATTGCTATAACCAATAGGACAAAATGTTCATTTCTAGGAAAGCTAAACCGTAGATAACTTTGGAACGAATAATGATATTTACCCGATTTAAAAAACCCCTTAAATCTATTCTGTGAGGTTTATCGGTCTACCAAATTGCAGTACTGTGCAACAGTTTTTCAATTTTCACATGATGTACCTACATTTGGCAATATGCGAATAATGCCAATCGCCGCAAAGCTGTCCGTCAATGACGGTAACACTAGCCCCATTCAGCGGCGTGGAGCTGCATTGTGGTAGGCGTTATCTTTCAGTTTGCCAAAAGGAGGGTTTTCTAGCTACAATTTAGCTCTTGTTTTCATAAAATAGAGCAGAAATCACTCATTGTTCCTTCATTAGTTGTCTACATGTTGTGAAATTTTAAGTAAGTTTGATCTATTCCCAAAGGAGATATTTGATCCGCAGCACTTTAACTTTTGCTAGCACTATCACCTCTGCCTTTAGATACAAGATTCACCCCGTACTTAGTACAGGGGTGAACCCTAGCATAGTCTAAATACAAGCGAAAATAGTTTTAGTATGGAACAGGAACTAGAAACTGTGGTTCCAGGATCAAATGGCTACATATATCGGCACAGAGTTGGTGAAATGGGAGAGAATGCAAAAAGACAAGATGGCGGTGATAAAACGCTGTCGGTTTTATTATTAAAATTCCTTAAACTACATGTTTTATTATATATATTTCAAATCATAAGTAGCAGGTAATTATGAGGATTTATGTGAAAAATATATTTTGCTTCTTAAATTAAGAATTCACCAGCTCAATTCATTTCCCCGCCACATCGAAATTCTTTGACAGCTCTTCTAATGGGTTGGTTTACTCAAATAAAGTACTGTAAGTACGGGGTGAATCATTTATCTACTCTGCCTTGTGCTACTTGGCATTCACGCCTCGGCATCGCTTATGTCCTCCTGATTTTGGGTCACAACTTTTGGTTGGTTTACTATAGAACAAAGCCTCAAAGACAAGGGCCCATAATTAGTAGGTCTGTTGGAAATTCTTTTAAATTAACCATATAGAAATGATACTCATACCACTGTAAAGAGCATATTGGTCTAGTATTAAGAAAGTTATGATTTTTTATCGATTTAAAATCGCATGTTTTTTTGTCCTGTAATTCAATAAACCCGACACGGATCAACTTTTTGTTGGGCTAATAAATTTATTAAACAGGCCTAATAAATTTGTACACAGCCTTATAGCCTGATACTTTCGAAGACATGACTTCAATAAGCTTTTCTCAATAGTACAATTGAGGATATTTGCTTTTACCTACTCTAACTGTTCCAGGCAGTACAGCCTGATAGTTGTTATCTTTATTATCATTACTTATGTGCAGGTCAGAGAACCGGGAAGGCTATTTGTCTAGTTATTACTTATGTGCAGAATTGTAGCTCAGCGGCTCATTATCATAATTTGATACTGTAGACTACTAGAATTCAGGATTCTTTGGTGTACTCGTCGATTGAAGACATTCGGCGGCGGCTACGGGAAGATCACGGTCACACGTTCATCTCACATCCGGGACACACACACACATTTATGACCTTTTTCAAACATGCATCATTATTATTTCACAGCACAGGTTGGCTTATTGGGATCATAAGTTCTCAGCCCTATCCGATATAGGATAATAGATGGGGAGGGTGGGATGGTGAAATTTACTATTCCAGCTCGCCGATCCGTCGTAGTCTAGGGTCAGGTAAGGAATGGATTTCACTTCAAGCTTACTACCGGAAGTCACTATTGTTCCTAGCGACGCGCACTAGGAACTGTCTCTATGGTATTCATAATATCAGGCCCGTATCCAGGTTTTTGAATTACGCATGTTACCGGCAACATGATTAATTAGACTGAAACAAAGGGAATGGGTGTGACCCTAAACAATGCAAACCTCCCCCTGCGCCCCGCGCCGAGGTTGCGCAACCCATGACACTTTCCGATTCAAATTTAACCACTTTCGACGTATAGGATCGTGAGAAAAGACCTTAATAATTTGGGCTACAAATTTTTTATTTATCACCAAAGTCATTTTGAACTGATTTTGAACAGAAAATGAGTGCAAAGCAAAGGTGAGCCTGTCACTATAGTGCCAAAGTCGCGCAACCCATGACACTTTCCGATTCAAAATTAACCACTTTCGACGTATAGGATCATGATAATATTTGGTATCATGTGAGACAAGACATTAATAATTTGGGCTATATATTTTTTATTTATGGCCAAAGTAATTTTCAACTGATTTGAGCATCCAAAAATGAGTGGAAATGTTAAAAATTGTGTCACGAACGAACGAATCATCAGAAATGCAAAATTCAAAAATGATGACATTCAGAAAGCTTTCCTTTATATGTGGTGATCGTGATTCCCCGATACCCCCATCCGTTAGCCAATGAGAAGCGATTTTTGTAGACATGTCGAGACCCGTTCACGCACTCCCGATCACAGCGATCGGGGACAACATGGCGGCGACGCATCGCATGGATGTCAACATACCTATAATTATGTAAGTGCACGTCTGCGCGCTATGCGACGGCCGTTTTCTGCCAAATATCTGTTCCCGGAAAAATTGTTCTGATAACAGAGGGTTCCACCAAAATGCTTGCAGAGGGGTCCCCCAAAATGCTATCCCCATGAATTTCAGTCACTAGCCGTGTTCACACGGGAAAAGTTTAAAGCGATTTAGACAAGGCGAATCATATGAATCGATTTAGACACCCGTTCACACGGGCAGTACTTGGGCCGGAAATCGATATCAGCGCATGAGCAAGTCCATACTAACCAGCGCCAGTTTGGGTTCGTCGACGTCGCCACGAGAGAGTGTGGGTTCGACCTAGATATGTATGGACTGAATCGTATTGGTTTGGAAGGGTCAAAACTTCTGCTGGGCAGTGAAGCCCTAAAAATAAATGATGAAAAAAATATCTGTGCACAGCTAGCGGTTTCATAGACTAAATTATATAATATGCGCTTTTGATCAACCGGAAAGTCAACAAACTAAGGTCTCGACTGCGCATATGTGTGACGTCCTTAATCCGCCTCAGTGCGTTCACACGGGCAAAATAAATCGGTTCACAGAAATCGATTTACGTACACTACCTCGACAAGTGGTTTACAGTATCCGGATCACACGAATCGATTCAGCCCTAATCCGACTCAGCCACGCGTTCACACGCGAAATGTAACCCGAACTAGGCAAGTCGATTTCTACGAATCGATTTACATTGCCCGTGTGAACACGGCCTATGATGTACATAAAATGTCCATCTACAACCTCATGTTTACAATTTTCAAATCCGTTCATGTTTTCTGTGTCTGTGCATATTCAGAAGATTTGACTTGATTTCAACACTCAAACTCCACCTTCTGTATATCTTGGGTAGCTTTAAAAGGTAGATGGACATTTAAATCTGTTATTAATTGACCATTGTGTGAAGTTTCATGATGCTGTATGGTCGAAAAGGTACTTTGCTAGGTCCCCAAAGTTTCAGTGTTATAAGATCAATCATATCAATGACAACCGAAAATCCACAAATGTCACTAATGTGTGCATTTACGTTTATTCTAACGGGTGGAATCGACAGAGGAGATAGGCATCTACTGACAGTGAAAATTTCCTTTAGATATCTCAATTATTTAGGAAGTTAAAACAAAAAATGACTAAATTATTAAATATATAGGTTTTGGGTCACACACTTGTAATGCTAAACATTAAAACAAAGGAAGAAAACCTAAAGTTCCATGAATATATGATAGTTATACTAGACTTACTTGTAATTTGATGTATTAATGAGATTCTTATGAATCTACCAATACAAAGGTAAGGATGAAAGTAGTTACAATGGACCCATGGATATTTATATACTCATTAAACAATGAGAAATTTCTATAACCTCCTTCTAAATCACTAATGTATTCATTTAGTTATATTTTAATGGCGTATATCCTTCAAGTCACTTTTATTTTAATGGGTGAAATGAACAGCGCAGTTAGGGATCTACTTACACAAAAAGAATTATTGAGATATATCGATTATTAAGCAAGTTAGAACAAAAATTGACTAAATATCTAGATTTTGGGTCACACACATGTAATGCTAAAGAATTAAAATAATTGCAGGAAATTACCCCTCATTACCGAAATTGAAATAGCTCTAGCACGCTTAATAATCAACGATTGACACAATTGTTGGATTTTCTTGTATGGTTTTCAAAGCTCTTTCCAACAATGCCATTCATTTTCAGATAGGTGTGGTTTGAAAATTTTGCCGACATTGCTCCTATAATTAGGCATATTGTTCAAGTTCAAATCGATGTCACTTTCTTTATATTTACATTAGAACTACACTGTTTAAGGTCTCTTCAAGCTTTTTCCATTGGTATATGTTCCATTGAAATCAAATGCATTCTTAAAAAAATGCTCACAGTCATAGCTATAGTATAGACTATAGTTAGGTATGTGCGCAAACGGCGACTAGCGGCGGATATTTTCTTACAACAAAACTGATCCAGCCAATCGCACCTTTTTTTGGAGGGGTCTAGAAAAACGCCTCTATGATTGGTTTGCATTGGTCAATCTTGATTATTCTTGTCTATTATGTAGTATGGGAATCCCTTTACAGCTTAGTTTAACAATATTTCAATTTGGTGAAGTTTTGCTATTCCAATAATAACTTCAAAAGTTTCACTCAATTTCAACCTGCAAATTCACCCTTTTATATAAATCTGGAATTTAAAAAAAGTTAACTGGAATATGTAGCCATTATTAATCTTATATACTGTGAAATTGTGACGAGGCACTCAGAATTGGCGCGAGGCGGAATGCAATAGAGGAGCTACAATCTAAGGTGAAAAAGTATGTGGTGGCTTATTGGTCAGAGAATGAGTCACCAATTTCGGTCACATAAATCTAGTGCTTATACCTTAATTTTATGTAAGAAAATAATTACCAATTTCAGAGTTGTTAAACTTAAAGGCCATAACTTCCTTAATACTCCACCTATTCCCATAATCTTGGTGTCATGTTAAATGGCGTTTCAAGGTCTTTCCAGCGGTGCCTTTTGTTTTATTATTTAAGGGGTTTGAAAATTGTTGGCACATACCTACTATATAGGGTATTCACGTGACGACACGAACCGGATGCGCGGCCATTGTGGCGATATCAACCAGTAAACATCCCATAGAGTTTGGCTGTACGCGCAGTGGAAAACGTGTATTTCATTCAAAATTAATAGAATTCCGGAACCCTAACCGTATAAATTTAATATAATCTATTCGTTGAATATGTTTTCTATATGTGTACCAAGCAGTTTGTTTCTAACTGTAGTTTTAGAGATATTTCACTTTTTCTGTATGAAGATTGCTCACGGCCATTGACAATGCACTGGCACTGACACTCAGAATATCCCAACTTTCACTATTACCTCTGTTTTTAATACTTTCAGCGTAAATTGCTCTTAGGTTACATTAAATACTTCAGATCTTCCTCTTCAATCGCGCATTAAGATATTTTTAATCGATCCAATGAAAGCTTTTAAATTTATTTTACAAAAATAAATGCTCCACATAGACATAGCATTGCCGATTTTACCCTTCGCGGGCAGTTTGCCGGTACGCGCAGTGCAAAACGCCAGTTTTATTCAAATTTAATAGAAATCCATAACCCTAACCGTATCAATTTAATATAATCTTTTTGGTAAACATGTTTTATATGTGTATTCCAATCAGTTTGTTTCTAAGTGGTGTAGTTTCAGAGATATTTAACCTTTTCTGGAGGAAGATTGCTCATAGCCATTCAGTTTGCACTGTGACAGTGTGTTATTATTGTGGTTACTATCGCCGCAATGGCCGCACTTCCGCTTAGCGTGACGTCGGTGCATACCCTATATTCTAGACTAGTCACTATTCTAGGCCCTCACTAGACTCCAGTGACAGTCGTTGAGTGTAGAAAAAATAGCATATAAATCTAGAAAGACGCAATAGTTGATCCTGGATAGTATACCTACCGTTCTCCTAGCCACAGACTGTGTTCAATTTAATATCAGTTATATATTATCCACGGTTGATAGCACTAACGAGTACTCAATCTACGGATATTGCGTTGAAGAGACGTCTCAACCACCATCTTTGTTTTCTCACTGAACGCATGCGCAAAGGATTATTTCCGCTTCCGTGACTATTTCCGGCCATTCTAGCCTGCCACACGTGTAAATGTTATGTTTTTGACATTCGGACACCACTGTGTGTAGGGTCCAGAATAAGCAATGACGTGGTTCAAAGTTAGTTCACTGCATTTCTTAAGATACGGCAGTTTTATTCGCCATGGCGGGACTTATTTGGGACGCACTGAGAGCCTGTCGTCGATGCAGAACTGTAGATCATTAACAGGAGCTATACCGGCCAATGTCGGATTGACTTTGCACAACTCCAGCAAACGCAGTGTCAATGAGGAGTCTTTTGTGCCGACATTGTCCTACGATATAATTCACAAAGCTGGTCAAATTCGATCTTTCAGTACATGTGTTCGGTTGGAATATAATATGAATCGTAAACATGTGCACAATTCCAATCGACAAACATCCAATGCTGCTACTGACAGGCTGAAATCACAGCACGTCGTGAATACCAGCAGTGGGTCTAAGACTAGCACTAGTAGCAGACCACGTCGAGTTAAAGCCGCTTTAATAACACGCATTCTTCTATCTGACGCTAATGCAACGTGTGATGAACAAGCCTCTTCCATTGATAGACGGTACGAGGAGATAGACAGTATGCTTGAAAGCGCCGACCCTGATAATGATGAAACTGCATTGTCAGACTCTGATCTTTCAGATGAACAAACAGCAGCGCTAAATAATGAAGACATCGCAGATAAAATAGAATATGTTGAAGAGATTGACATTGACATAGACCGTGATTATGAGAATGATGAGACTGAAGAAGTCAGCCAGAAGAACGAGGGTTATGCCACTTATGGGGGCATACCCGATCCTACAGTACCGATTAGTAGCACGCCATGTTCGGGTTGTGGTGCTCTTCTACACTGCCAAAACACCAGCATCCCAGGTTACATGCCCAGCCAAAGGTTCCTACATTACACAAAACACAATCCGCACAAACTCCGGCTGCAAACATGCCAAAGGTGTTATCTCATGAACACCCACAATATAGCTATAAATGTCTCGGTAATGCCAGACGAATATAAGGACATTATAGCGCAGGTGAAAACAGTTCAGGCTTTAGTAATTGTTGTAGTTGATGTGATGGATATGCCTAATAGTATATTCCCCGACATTACAAGTTTGATAGGCAAAAAACGCCCCTTGTATGTTGTTGGTAACAAGACTGATCTGCTGCCTCAGGACAGTGAAGGGTATCTGCGTAGAGTGAAGGAAGTGCTTCTGCAACAGTGTGAGGAGGCGGGGCTCACGACACACAGCTACATCAAACACGTGGCTCTTGTCAGCGCAAAGACTGGCTTCGGTATAGAGGAACTTGTAACCAGGCTCCTCACAGACTGGGCAAGGAAAGGTACTCTAGGCCCTTGTTTCATTCGTCTAATAGGCTGGTTCACATGACATACTTATTTACTAGCTACCGCACTATTATTGGTATTGTTTGTATTACTCTGATCATGTGTACATAACATTTACGTCGGTACCTAGGTGTATTGAGATCATATTAGTCCTACTCAGTACTATCTCAGAGGTTCATAGACATAGCTAGTAAAACATATTTTCGACCTGTTTTGGTTTTAACTTTTATGTAACCTTTGAGCCCAAAACGTCTCAAGTCTAACATTTCTTTTATCCTCGTTATTATGTATGAAATCCTAACTTTATTCAGTATGATTATTAATAAGAAGACTAATCGGTGCTTGGTACTATGGTAGTATTCCATTTCAGATTGCATAATATTCAGTGAGGTGCAATAAATGATTGTTAAAGCTTTTTTTCGTGTGTTAATACATACTTCAGATACCAAAGTTGTTGTCCAAATCAGTAATTCGGAAGAAATGTATTTGTTTGCACTAACCTCTCGGACAGTGAACCACATAGACCGGTATGTGTGGATATGGGGATGACATCAGGCAACCTAGGTGGTGTAATGGTTAGCACACTAGTCCGGAATTCTAGGTGTGGATTCGAATCCTGCTCTAGGTGCAATATTTCTCATTTTCACCCACCCACCCACCCACCCACGACACATTCAATTCACAGGTCACGTGTACATCCTTGGATGTACAAACGCGGGAAAATCGTCTCTGTTCAACGCTCTTCTCTCGTCCGACATGTGCAAGTCAGCTGCCGCAGACTTTATAAACCGAGCGACCACATCCATCTGGCCAGGTACGGAGCAGTCTTAGGCAGACTGTGGGGATCCAACTGGTATTACTATTGTAATAGTCTCCACTCACCTCAGGCAAGGAGCTCAATAGACGCCATAGGGCGTCGATAGGGTGGTGACATCAGGGAGCATGGGTGGTGTAATGGTTAGCAGACCGGCTCGGGATGCAATAGATGTAGGTTCGAAATCCCGCTCTAGGCGCAATATTTCCCATTTTCATCACCCCCATGACATCAGCAGCTACCATTTCATGTACTAACTTGTAACTATTCTAAACACATTGTCTCAACAGTTCAGCTGGGATCAATCTGTAAAATAAAGAAAGAAAAAAAGAGTTATTCAGATTACTAATAATACATATTTACAGTCAAAAGTGGTTTCCGCTTTAGCATATTCCTGGCTTTAAGTTTAATTGGATGCAATTGTTCGTTGAAGACAGGTACTCCAGTAGTACCTGTCTTCAACTGTATGCAGAGTCGTCCGCCGAAGACAGGTGCATGTGCATTTGTCTGTTTAACTTGAAGGCAGGTATTCCAGTAGTACAGTAGCACCTGCCTTCAACTGGTTACAGAGTTGTCCATTGAAGACAGGTACTACCGTAGTATTGTAGCGCACCTGTTTTCAACTGAATGTAGAGTTGTCTGTTGAAGACAGGTACTACTGTAGTATAGTAATAGTAGCGTGCCTGTTTTCAACTAAATGTATAGTTGTCTGTTGAAGTCAGGTACTACTGTAGTATAGTATTAGTAGCGCACCTGTTTTCAAGTGAATGTAGTTGTCTATTGAAGACAGGTTTCTACTGTAGTATAGTAGCGCACCTGTTTTAAACTGAATGTAGTTGTCTGTTGAAGACAGGTTTCTACTGTAGTATAGTAGCGTGTCTGTTTTCACCCGAATGTAGAGTTATCCATTGAAGACATGTACTACTGTGTAATGTATAGTGAACGTGACGCTCTTCTGGTTTTGTGTGACAGGCACGACGCTCAACCTGCTCAGGTTCCCACTGTCGAACCCCGAGCCGTGGAAGATGGCAAGGCGCACAAAGCGTCTCAAGCGGCAGAAGACCGCCGAGGAGGAGGAGCACCAGTTTTTGAGGATGAAGGTCAAAGCCGAGGGCGTCAGTGGCCGAGCCAAGTACCCGACACTCATGGGTGAGGTCTCCCTGGGGAGCACTCATTGTTTACAGCGACTCGCTGGTTGTTGCTAATGTAGTAGTAGTCTACACTGACCTCTAAGGCAAGGAGCCACATAGACAGGTGAGCGTAGATAGGGTGATTGCACCAGGGAGCCTAGGAGGTGTAAGGGTTGACATGCAGGCCCCATGAATTGCAAGAAGTGTGGTTTTGAAAACCTGATCTAGGCGCAATATATTCCATTTTCATCACCCCATGACATTGGTTGCCTTAAACATGAACCTAGACAAGCTACATGTATGGTTGTTGAACCTACCCTGTGTATGTATATAAATGGATTGCTGTATGTAAACAATCGTAAGCATTAAATGCCATATGGGACTTACAATTCTATTTAGAAGACTTCCAGGATGAGTGCCATAATCTATACTGGCCTCCCGGGCAAGGAGCCACCGACAGGTTAGAGTGATTGCATCAGGGAGCGGAGGTAGTAAAATGGTTAGTCCCACTTCTCTAGCTTACATTTTTTATATTATGGAGTTAGCTTAGGGTCTAGGTTTGTAAATTTGTTGGTCTAACTCTGTTTAGGCGGATCATATGGGACTTTGCACTAAGCATGTAGGGAGGGTGGATGGTAAAAGTAATGCTGTGTGCTACAGCTCTTGACTGCATGAATGTAAAATCTCAACTGACGGGGTGGTCGAATGAGTTGAGCGTCTGTCTCCCGTTTTGGTAGATAGTGGGACCCATGGGTTCGAACCCTGGTCGAATCAAACCAATGACTTATAAAGTTTATACTTGTTGCTTCCTAACCTGGCACTCGGCATTAATAATATAGGGCAAGGACTGGTTGGCTCAGTGTCCGGATAATGTGACTGAGTGGGATATCGGGTCATGGTGCTGGTGGCCTGATTTCCCAGTGGGGCAGCACTTATAAAGTTGCCATGAGTGTGCACTCTCACATGTCGGTACCCATCCTGATATGACCTTATGTGTTGCCAGGACGTAAAATTCCATGTGTCAACTTGTCTTCTCTAGGCCATATTGGGAAGACATTCGAGGGTACCCAGAACGTGGCGGTGGGTGAGGTGGACAGTAAGGGTTGGAGCGGGCCGACCTTCACCTTTGACGATGACACGGGGAGCCTTGTGGCGAGTGGGAAGGTGAACCTCGACCAGATGCAGGGCTTCGTGTATGACGAGAAACAGTTCAGCCTCAGTCGCTGGTGCCACGACACACCAGGCGTCGTTAGTGACAACCAGGTAACCATAGTTAAAGCTGCATCCTCCGATGAAAGCAGCAAATCTTTTTCAGGGATCAACGATTTCGCGGATTTCAGCGATTTTGTTTTTGTTTTTACGGATTAATGTTAAGCAAAATGCCATGGAATCGGTATGTATATGACAAAAATGGTTGGTTCGAAGTCCATTCTTATATGATAATAATTTAATAATGGCGTAGTTAATAGCTCATTGCGCATGCTCCGTGGGAAAAGTCTATTGGATGGATTTGTTGAGAAACTGTTTCCTTTGTTTAGATTCTGACGGAGTTGACCCAACACGAGCTATCAGTAGTGCTGAGTCAGCGAACGGTAGTGCCACGGTCCTTCATTCTCAAACCGGGCCAGGCTATGCACATCTCAGGCCTCGCCCGTATCGACTACATCACGGTTAGTCACGTCCATTTTACACTCCACTCCCCATAGATAAAAGATTCAGCCCTACCCGGCATAGTGGCAGTAGAGATGAAGAACAACCCATTAGAAAAAAATGGCGAAAGGATGGCTAAATGAAATAAGCATATAGCATCTTAATCCGAGAAGCAAAATGTATTCTTCACATAATTTTTCATATTTACTTGCTACTTTTCAATATAATAAAACATGTACTCTTTCATCCCATTAACTCTGTGCCAATATATCTCATTAACTCTGTGCCAAGGAACCAGAAGCTGATCTTCTCTGATTGGTTGATTGATGCTGAACATGTTTCGCCTGTTTTTAGACATGGTTGTTATTCGACCCTACTGTAGGTACAGGGTGAATCTTTTATGTACACTCCCCAGTATTTCTTAATATCCCTTTTATTATTGGTAGTATTAGTGAACGCAGGCGGTTATTGACCGGACGCAGCAACATCTAAGGTCCTATCACTTGTGACAGTGCACACTTATAGCAACTTTATAGTGCTGCCCCGCTGGGAGACCAGGCCACCAATTCCCCACTCACCATAACCGAATACCCCACTCGGTCACATTATCCTGATACTGAGATAACCAATCTTTGCTCTATCCTAGTAATGACGAGCACCAGGCTAGGTAGCAACAAGTATAAATTTTGTACGTCATTGATTTGACTCGGCCGCGTTTCCAACTACCCGACCATCCATATGAGAAGCCTGCGCTCTAACCGATTCGGCCACCTCGTCTGGTCGAACTGAACTGGGAATGACTCACTCAGACTGTCTCTTTGTGTTCAGGGCCCCAAGTCAGTGTACTTCACCGTGTTCACCGCTAGGGATGTACCAATCGCGGTGCGTGAGATTTTCGAGATGGACGCCTTCTACGAGCGTCACGTGGGCACAAGGGTCATGGGGGTGAGTAAAGTCATGTATCCATATACAACTCAGTTATTCCAACGGAATATGTGGAGGGAGAGTGTTGAGGTCTGTAATCTATGAATGATGTCACAGGTGGGATTCCCTCATCACATCCCTGAGGGGTTCCCCACAGACTGAGGAATCCCTCAAGGTTGCACTTGCATGCTAGCCATCGTGGAGACTGACCTCAGCACTCTCTCCACATGTTCAGTTACACAATCTAGAAAGGTGTGCTTGGAGAGCATTTGTCGGAGTATTGCAGGTCCAATTCCATTTTTAGTGGCCTATACCAGATCCCTTTAAATAGCCTGACTTAGTTCCTCCGCCTCCCGCCAGGTGCCGCTGGGGGATGCTGAGCGTCTCGCCCGACTCCCAGCACTCGAGGGCAAGAACATGACACTAACCGGTGACAGTTGGAAGTGCAGTGTCGCAGATATCATCTTGTCTTCAGTAGGTGAGTGACGTCACTGGGCACCAAAGTGTGACATTGAAACCAAAAGTGAAAAGCTTCCTAATAATAGCAGAAAATATTAAAAATAATAGCAGAATCCATGTTCATATGAATGTTTACCTGTTGTGCTTATGTCAACGAATTTATTTACCCTGCACATAACGGATAAGTATGTTAACACTTTTTATTTACCAGCACTAGTCCAGTTTGATTCAAGTTTAGAATTTTGTTTTAGTAATAATTTTTGTTTAGTTGTTTCTTGTTTATGGGTTGTAACTGTTTGTAGATTACAGACAAAATTCTTTTGTGTTAGCCCATTTAACTATAGTTGTTTTTTGTTTTTGTTTTTTAATGTATGTAGTTGTAAGCATTGTAAAGCTATGATTCCATATACACGGTATGCGAATGCAACAACAAATAGAAAATCATGTAAACGCATGGTGGTGCTCCCATATGTCCGGATGCGGATGCGGCAAAGTGGATCGCCCAATGGACCGATCGGTACGAATGCGAATGGCATGCCGCAAACCGCGTACAGTAAAACCTCTCTAACCGACCACCTCCACAGATCGACCACTCCCTTATATCGATCGCTTTATTTGGGTACCAACAACACCATTGTAACCATGTATTCTAACTCCCTAAACCGACCAACTCCCGAAATGGACTGGTTAAAGTCGGTCCCAAGGTCGGTCGATTTAGAGAGGTTTTCCAGTATATGGAATCTTATCTTAATACTTATAGACGTAATCCATTTAAAAGACTTGTAGTCTGCTAAGGATCGGTTTGTATTCCCTGACTCTCTGGCGGGTGCTGTAGTTGTTGGTTTGTACTGAGGGTGTGCTCTATTGTTTGTGTGTTGCAGGCTGGGTGGCCGTAACCCCTGGGCCCGGACTGTACGCTGACCTTCGGGCGTACACCCCGGGTGGGAGGGGCTGCACGCTGCGTACACCCGCTCTGCTGCCCTATGCCATCAACCTGCGGGGTAAACGCACCCGGTCAGCTGGTTACCAGATTAAGCCACTTCGCCTCTTCAACAGCTACTAGGCCAGTGTCGACCCAGGCAGTCCGGCATAGCAGTCAAACCCGATATAATGACCAGTGCTATATAGCAGTCCACCTCAATGTAGCAGTCAATCCTATATAGTGGTCAATCCTATATAATGGTCAGCCTTAATACAATGGTATTGTAAACCCTATAGAGTGGTCAACCTCAATACAACAGTCAATCCTATATAGTGGTCAACTTCACCCAATTATGTACAGTGATGCTTAATAAAAAAAGAATTGGTATCAAAATATTGATTGTCTCCTTGTACATGTTCTTGAATCTGGTGGCCAACTTTTTGTATGAACCCTGGTTGTTATTGAGTTGCATAATCTAATGAAAACATGTTTTCACAATCAAAACACTGACCTAGATTTCATCTCATGTATCTGACTCAAATACTGGTGTGCTCAATAATTGTTGGCGGGGGGTGGGGGGGGGGGAGTTGCCCTATAAGAATGTTTGTGTTGATAGGTGACCGCATGACCTAGTTAATATAGCAATGGTGTATTGTATATTACAGTTAAACTAGACTTACCTGTAAGTTGACATATTACTTAGATTCTAACGAATCTTATGAATACGAAATCAATGATCAGGGGAGAGAGATATAAATAGACCGCACTCACCAGTCCAGTCAGCATTCGTAGTATGAGGACTAAAAAAAAACTAAAAATAGATAATCAGTACAAACCAACCCTCAACCTAGTCATAATTATAACTCTTGTAAGTAATCTTTTATCAATCATTCATCTATATCCTGGATCTTTAGAGTAATACCAAGCCTAGCTGGGGGTGGGTGGGCCCCTGATCATTGACTTTGTATTCACAAGATTCATAAGAATCTAAGTAATACGTAAACTTACAGGTAAGTCTAGTTAAACTGTAATATTCTTACATCGATGTTCTGAATACCAGAAGTCAACAAGCAGGGCAGAGATTTCGTAGATCTTTAATTTTTTAGTCCGAATCATTCTGATATTAATTTAAATATCTACTTTTTACCCCCTTTCTTTTTTCTCTAATCTTTTCCCCTTTCTTTCTTTTAAAATATGTAACCATGAAAACCATTATAACTTCAAATATCAAACAAATTTGTGTACCCTAATTATATTATTAAGAATTGCTCTTTGAAACAACTCACTATCAGTTTATAGTATTGCAACCCACTGAACATTTTGCATGATCACAGACTTGCACCATAAGAGTAACAAGTTTAAATGACAGGTATGACCCTTGGCTGAGAGGTTCTTGGGGCATAACCGCACAGAAAGAACTATTTAATTAAGAAATGTCTCATTCTCATTTTGTCCATAAACTGATGGGACTGTTCTAAATTAGCAGTCCTATAGCTAATGGCTGCCTTTAGTAATTTTAGGAACTCTGAAATATTCGGATTCAGAATGGTTACATCTGTGTATGCTTCCATTGCTTATTGGGATTTTATTTCCAAGAAGCATATGGTCATAACAGGACGGGCACATTACTCACTTACTTAAATGAGCAATAAAAGCTCTCAGTAGAAATTCTCCAGTAAATTGGAAGTAATGCAAAGTTCCATAATTTTAGTATAAATTCTTCAATGTAAGGGCTCAATTGGGAAAACCATAAATTTGTTAGTCCTTATTGACTGTTCCATTGTGTACAAGTCCTTAACCATGGTTGACTTGTCCAATGTTCATGAAATGGTAGAGTTCTACAATGCTCTTTTGCTTTTACCCTATTTGTACCAGGTTATTTTAAAGTCAAAATAAAGAAGTTTACTTTCGATGTTCCAAAAGGTAACCAGATTTTAAAGACCTTGTCATTTAGAGACTTTTGTCTAGATCTGTTTTCTGTGATCACATTCTCAACCTCTGGAATGTGAACTAAAAGATGACCAAGGACTCCAATCTTGGGCCTGATTCCACATCTGTTCAGCAATAGCAACACATTTTTCTGACCGTGTACCCACCATGCTTATCTAAGCGAGAGCTATACTGCTCTCCATTGCTAAATCAATATGGCATTCTGGAAATTTGTATATGCTTTCCATTCCAAACAAAATCACTTTGATCAATGAAGCCACTTCCAGCAAAAGACCCATTGTCTGCATACCAGTAATATGGAGTGCCCAGCCTAAGTTTGAAGCATCTGAAAATACCTTCCATTCCAACTATTCCTTGTATTTTTCCCCAACCATGTTCCTACGTAAGGACTTATAGTGGGATGGCACATACTCCATACCAGAATTAGATTAGTCTGACAAGACTTGCTATTTCTCTATCTAGACTAAGTGCACATACATTCCAGAAACTGTCCTTTTCCTTGCATCAAAGAACTTTGTACATAAATTAGAAACCTAGTTATTTCCAACCTGTTTTGAGAATTAAACAAATTCTAGGAACAGGAAAATAATTTGAGGGAGTGATAATTGAGATTCAATTACTCCTGACAGCAAAGATTCAGATCAATAATAATATGCACCTGTCAGATTGGCCCTAGCCATCTAACAATATTCCACCAACACTGATGCTGCACTGAAGCTAAACATCTTGAAATGGTTGCATTCAAGATGTTTATTAAGTAAGATCCAGGATCATCCATATTTTCTGGAGTTTTTAGTCCATCTGAAAATATTTGAAATATTATATTTAATTTAAAGTTAGAATATCACTGTCTGCAACACCCGTTCATAAACATAGTGGTAGACCCCATACTAATGGGAATTTCTGTAAAAGGATTTCTAATCTTTATACTGTGATATTTTCAAGCCTGTCTCCAAATTCTGATGTTTATAGTTATGAATTTAACCATCTAAACCAGGTTTAATTTGATGCACGAAACACTCACGTAGCCCAGTGATCTTACTTCCGGCTATAATGTAGCAATGTGTATTTCAATCTTATTATGAGAGTGTAGATAGGTTCATGATGCCATGATGACTAGAAGGCTTGCATTCCATAGGGATATTCCAACCATACTGTAGGAATCCATACAGCCTAAGTTAATAACACTACACACATTCAGAAAACTGGCATTACATGTCGGTACTTCAGCCACACTGTGAGAGTATGTATGCGTAACATAGGTTCACCACACCAAAATGAAAAATAGATTAGTATTATGTCTGTGCATTTTCGATGTGGCATAGGTCAATGTCACAACAGGCAATCAGAATATAGGCATTAGAAGCATGAGCTTTCACCAATATATGGGAGTGTACATAAATCTTGTCCTGAAAATGACAGAGCATTATTAGTGTGCATTTCAACTATACCTTTGGAGAATATGCCACAATAACAGTATGGGTAAGCAGAATGCTGTCATTAGTTATTTTCATTCCAACCATACCGTGGGTGTGTACTGAGCCTAGTTTCATGCTAAGTACGGGCAGAAGGCTATCGCTTGGTATTTGCATTTCCACAGTACCATGAAAGACTACATGGCCTGGGTACATTACACCAAGCACAAGCAGAAAGCTATAATTGGTTGTCTGTATTTTCACCATCCCATATGAGATACCAGGGTCTGGATTCATTACACATTGCACAAGCAGGAGGCTGTCATTTTGTATTTGCATTTCAACCGTAGCCATGGTTCATTACAGGGTGCACTAGCCATTGGCTGTCATTTGGTATTTGCATTTCAAACGTACCGTGGGAGACTACAAGGCCTGGGTTCATTACATTGCACAAGCAGATGGCTGTCATTGGTATTTGCATTTCAACCGTACCATGGAAGACTACATGGCCTGGGTTCATTACACCATGCACAAGCAGAAGACTTACATTTGGTGTCTGCATTTCAACCGTACCGTGGGAGAGTACACGACCTGGGTTCATTACACCATGCCCAGGCATAAGGCTGTCATTTGGTGTTTGCATTTCAACTGTACCGTGAGATATTCAATCAATCAATCAATCAATAGGATACAGCTATAATAGGCATGACCAAGGACTCATGAAATGATATAGTAATGCTTGACCAATATGCATCCAGTCGGGACTTGAAACAGTTCACTGACTCTGGTGCTCCGACACTCCGGCAAGTCATTCCACAGGTCAACCACTATAAAGCCGAAAAAGTTCTATCGCAGGTCTAGTCTGGAGTACCGCTTCCTCAGCTTCAGGGAGTGTCCTGGTCAGGCTAGGTTCATTATACGGTGCACAATCAGAAAGCTTGCATTTCAACCATGATATGGGCCATTGCTAATGACACCTATTGTGTGTGGCACAATGTTTATATAGTCCTTAAGTAACCCCATTCCAATGACGGTTCAAACAAAAGATATGTTTATTAGCTAATTATAAATATAATATAACCATATATAAATTCTTAATATATAATACCATACTAGTTAGATAAGTAGTATATTAATTACCATGGCAAGATGGAGGTGCTATCAGTTTTACTAAAAACAACACTCAATTATAACACAAGTGACAGCCTGTGGGGCTGTCTTACCAGTAAAATAGCAAAACAATTCAGGTATATGACTATTTCCATTAGGATATGGTAAAGTAACTGAATGTCATAATATAAATTAACAAAACTATCCTGGATATATGAATTGAATTAAAATAACTTTATGCTGAATATTAAACACCAACAATAAATGAGAAAGCGCAGTAACTACGCACTGCAGAATACAGAGATTATCCCAAAGATAAGGTACATACTGTTTCTACATTTTTCTAGAAAAAGCTTGTTTAGAACTGTCACTAGTAACACAAGTGACAGCTTTCATGCCAGTATAAAACGTATGACATTAAAGTAGCATAGCATGGACAATATAGTAATCTATAGTATTCCTATCATTACTTTGTTTTTTACTAACTGTGAAGAGACACATCAGTATCTCATCATAATCATTAGTTAAAAATGTAGCTTAAGTTTAATAATTTGTTATTGTCATCACTTGTTCATTCACATCATGGAGACCAGCTAGATAAGCATCGCTTTTCTGGGATCCTTTCTGTCTGTAAGGAATTTGTATGCATTTATTGTATCACCTCAATTTATTGTAAACATACCTTGCAGAGAGTTAAAATAAAAGAATTGATTGAATTGATTGATTGATAGAATATAGTAACCTATACCTAAAAGCATGTATATACCTATTAAAACTAGGACTAGCAGTTTTAACCCACATAAACCGAAGTGTAACTGACTATCCACAGTGACACAAGTGACAAAGTTGATGTCTGAAAGTTGACTGACAACTTACTAATACCCAATAACAGTGAAAAATATATAACCTTATTAGAATATGGTAATTATTAAAGACAACGTCAATAATACAAGTATCCTTGATAGTACAATGATAAACTAAGGACGGTCATGGACTGTAACCAATGACACAAGTGACAGGGCCAGAGGTCAAGTTAGAAAAGTGAATGTGACAGCAAAGTAATACTCAGTAACAGTAAATACATATAAATATATATAAATATACATAGTCTGTCTATAATATGGGCATTATGCTCAGGGGCAAATGTAAATAACATAAATGATACTAGCTGTTTTAGCAAAAGTCAAAACTTTTGAGGGCTGTATTTGAACCCAGAGATTCTAGTCATCAGAAGAAGTCTCTTATTCATTCTAGAGGCCAGGTGCTTCACAAGTGGTCTCATGGTGAGTTTGTGATCCAGCATGACTCCGAGGTAGTCGAAGGTGTCAACCCACTTGATGTCCAGGTCTACTGCATGGAGCGGGTGGGGAGGCTGATCGGTGAACATCATCATGGCTTTGGTTTTGTTTGTGGATATTTTGAGCCCCAGATCACGGCAAGTGTCGCTAAGTAGGAGCAGGACGTCCGCCATGAGGAGGGGCACGTCCCTGGTACTTGAGCAGACTACAGCGATGTCGTCTGCAAAGCACAGGGTCTTGACATGTTTGAGGTGGTGCTCAGTAATGCATGCTTTCAGTCGTCTTATGAGAGCAGCGACTACAGCATTAAAGAGGAAGGGGCTGAGAACAGCTCCCTGGGGGACGCCATTTTTTAGGTGGTTGAGGGGAGAAGTGCTGCCCTCGAAGCGGCCACTGGCTCGCCTGTCACTTAGGTAGTTCTTTACGAACGCCAGAGGCTTCCCGGTGACTCCCAGCTTAACGATAGAGGCAAGGACCACACTGTGGTCGACCAGTTCGAAGGCCTTCTCGAGGTCGATGAATATGAAAGCCTCGTCCACTGGTGTGTACTATCTCCTCAAGGAGGGTGAGGATGGCGTGCTGCGTGCCACGTCTGCCTCGGAACCCGACCAGCTCTTCGGGGAAGCCGCTGGCTGGGTCGCTGGAGAAGGTTTTGAGCTGGCCCAGTAGAATTCTCTCTACCACTTTCCCGAGGGATTGCAGTAGTGAGATCGGCCTGAACTCGCCTGGGTCTTTTTTGGGGATGAGTACAATGACCACGTCCTTCCACGATTGTGGTATAATTGCTTGTGTGTAGACCGAGTTTAGGAGGGGGAGCAGAGTTTCCCTGTTGTGTGTGGAGAGGCGGGTCCACACCGTGGTTGGTACACCATCTGCTCCGGGGCTCGTTTTCCTCCATGGGGGGTGGAGTGCCCTCCCGAGCTCGGTCTTGGTAAGGGGGAGGTCAAAGCCGTGGGCGGAAGGGAGGTCTAAGGCTTTGTTCATGACGTCCTCTCACTGGGGGGCGTCTCTGGCAAGGGTTTGTAGGTGTGTGTTTGGTAAGCAGAGTTGCGGGTCTGTTCTGTTGATGAAGGTGGTGAGTTGATTTGTGGCTGCTTGTAGTGGGTTTGGCTCAAGGGGTGCACAGGGGGTGGTCCCCTGTAGGTTGTTTAGTTTTTGCCAAAGGCATGTGAGGGTGGTGTGCCATGAAATTTTGGTGCACCAGTTTCCACATTCTGTCATTTTCAGTTGTGATGAGCTCATTCAACCATTCGGTGGCAATGTTAACTAACTTTTCAGTGCCTGGGTTGGGGTTGGAACGGAGCTTGCGGAGGAGTTTGATTTTGTGGCGTTTGGCTCTTCTGATGGCGGGAGAGTTTGTGGTGCCCGGGAGGCGGTGGTTTGTTGTCTGTTGGATGGTGGCCTCCATGGCATGGCGGACAAGTATGGTGAACTCGTCGCAGGTGTTGGGAGGGTTGGCGTGTGTGAGGTGTTGCAAGTGTTGGTTGAAGGCTTCCCAATCAGTTCCGTCCAGGTTAAATGTGGCCGGGGTTTGTGGGGGGGGGGGGGGACCTTGGGAGTGTCTGTGCATAGGAGCGCTGCGTGGTGGTCTGAGTAAAGGTCAGTCAGCTCCCACGAGGCTGTGTCCGCGAGTTGTGTTTAGGATGCAGAGGTCAATGGACGTACCGCTGCGATGAGTGGCCGAGCCATCATTCATTAGGGTGTGGTTCGCCGAGTCAAGGACCTGCCAGTAGTGTGCATCCTCTGGCGGTGTCTGTGCTGTTGCGTCCCCAGATGGAGTGGTGGATATTGAAATCTCCCATGATTATTTGGTGTGTTGTTGCGTTGGAGGATGGGACCGAGGGTGTATTGGGTGTTGCAGGGGTTGTATATGTTGAAGGTGTCTATTGTGGTTGTGGCTAGTTTGAGGCGTACACGCAATGTGTCGGCCGTGGGGTTGGCTCTGGATTTTGCTATTTTGGTGGTGTGGATGTGGTTGTTGACTAAGGTGGTGGTGCCTCCCTTTGGTCTGCCCCCGACTAGTGATTCCACTGCGGGGATGTGGTAGGTGGTGTAGCCTTTGATGTGTGGTGGGTCTATCTTCCAGGTTTCCTGGAGCATAGCCACGTATATGCGGTCGGTTTTTAGCTCGTTGATGAGGGTTGTCAGTTTTGTCTGCAGGCCTGCACAGTTCCAGGAGAGGACTGTGAGGTTGGAGGAGTTGGTTGGAGGTGGTGTGGGGTGTGTGTGGCGGTTGGTGTTGTGGTTGTTACGTTGAGTATCCATGTTGGTGACTCAGGGTATTGCGGGTGGTTGGTGGTGTGGTGGTTGTGGGTTGCGGTATGAGGGCTGAGGTGCGGAGGAACCCGATAAACATGTATATTATGGAACCCAGTGGGTCGCTGGCTGTTCCTTGGGGGAGACTATCTTCAATTGCCTGAAGTATGTCATGGGTGTGTGTGGGTGCGGGTGTTGGGGTGGGTGTGGGTGCGGGAGTGGGTGTGTTTTGGGTGTGGGTGTGGGTACGGTTTTTGGTGTGGGTGTGCGTGGGGTTTGGGTGCAGGCTTCGCACTTGGGTGTGGTGGTGTTGACCTGCCTGGGGTTTGTGTGGCGATGGATCGTGTGTGTGGTGGAGGGAGAGGAGGGGTGGGATGTGTGGGAGTGGGGTTGGGAGGAGGGCGCGGGTTGGCAGTAGTGTTGGGAAGTTGGTGGGGGGGGAGATGTGGGTTGGGGGGTTGTCAGGTGTGTGGTAGGGGGAGGTGGGGGGTGGGGTTGGGTTGACCGGCTTGGGGATTGGCTTTTGGGGGGGGGGGTTGAGCCTGCGCTTCTGTGTGGTCGCCCCCGCATGCTGTGCATCTGGCATTCAGTGCGCACCCCTCCGCGAGATGGCCCGGTAGCGCACAGTTTCCGCAGATCATGTCTGTGGCGCGACATTCCCGCTTATAGTGGCCATACCTCTGGTACTGGGTACAGTAGGTGGGACGCTTGTGGGGGGTTGCCACCCGAAGGTGACCTAGGGGGCCGAAGTCGAGCTTGGCGGAAGTGCTGAGGGGGGAGGTGGGATGGATGTTCACGCAGTGGGTGGGTTTGTCACTTTTGGGGGTGATGCGGGAGGCATGGATGATCCCGTGTTGTCCGACTGGGTCGGAGGGGTCGGCGAGGGGGTGGAGCCCGGTTACCACATAGTGGTGGGTCTTCGAGACTGGACTGGTGAGGGCGATCTATTTATATCTCTCTCCCCTGCTTGTTGACTTCTGGTATTCAGAAGATGATGTAAGAACTTAGGTTCAACTGATACACCCACACAAATTATCACCAAAGTTACTCCAAGTATAGGGTACGCAGGAACTCTTAATTAGCTTCTGAATGGTTCCCCCCCCCGCCCTCCCTATCCCCCCCGACACATAGAAGACAGACACAAAAAGCAAAATAAATAATCAACATTTTTATGAAGACCTTTTATTTAGTACGCTGACCTTTTCCCTCTTCCACCATCCCTGTAATGATTCCAGCACACATGATCCATAATTATACAAATTGCCTTAAATTACTTATTTTCCTGCAGGGTTATCCGAAAACTGGGTCCCTGGACGACTGGGACCTGCCACATTTGTCACATTTTGACATTTTTTCCAGTGACATTTTCTCCAGTACAAATTAATTGTCACCGGCATGTTGGTTTTTTTGTTTTCTTTAATAACAATTATTCTTTTTAATGGTTTAGATATTTCTTAACATATGACGTATAAATAAACAATAACTTTGATTGATTAATAACACCATGAAGAAAAATTCCAATAATTGCTAAGTTCCAAAATATAAGAACAAGCTCCATAACCAAAAGAGTAAAATACAAATACAGGCTATTAGAAAAAGTCAAAAGACAAATAGAGGCCATTCAAATAGTCAAATACATAGCAGGGTTTTCAGTGAAGATTCACCACCATAAGTCTGAATTACCCATGTTGTTTCCAACTTGACGCCATTCAATAACAATCTGGAACATTTAATTATTTTCCTGGTACTGCAAACTACACCAGTCGATTACAGGATTTGAGTTTTTCTCAGAACCCATCACAACCCATGTCATACCTAATAGATAAATAATATTATTTATTATTAATTAATATGTACATAATAAAGATACATATATTAAAGATGCATAGCTCGATGCTTTTGAGTTTCTACCATTGGAGACAAAAATATAATAAGTTTATCGTTATAACCTACATTACTTTTACATATGATTGGGTATGCGAGTATTGCAGTACCTACCTGCTAAAATACCTCAGGGAGTTTGACGCCCCAGCCTTGCAAAGTTATAAACCACTGCCTTGTGGTGTACAGGTACTTGATAGAACCAAAGGCTACGGGAGCAAATCCTAACAGAAAACCATGCTTCTGTGGCAGCATTAAGGGCGGTGATGAATGGAACTCCCAACATCTCCCGACCAGCCACTGCAGGGACAAATAGTTTGCGCCTGTCTTGACGTGTTCTTGCCGGTGTGAGACCTTTATTTGCTCCCTGAGAGAGTGCTGGTAGTAACTTGCAAAAGCCAGCAGCACTTCAACACTTTTCAAGCAGCTTTTATGAAATGCACAACCACACAAAATAGCGGCGCTTAAGAAATAAAAGCAGTCTTTGTCACATTGCGACCGCCAGCATGATGATGATGATGACTTTGAAGTAACTTATTATAACTGGGTAGCTTTGAATTTATTTGAACTTACTGAAGTGGAAACATGCTAAATTAATTATTTGTATACATATAAAAATGCTGACACCATAGACTTCAGAAGTAACACGTTTAACAAAATTCATGACAGTAAAAAAAGATGCATAATAATTGCCCCAGTATCTAACTAGGATATGTATGATAAAATCTAGGTCAACTCTTTGTTTTTGAAAATGTTGATGCTTTCATTGGACTGCAACTTTAAATACAGTTACGGTGAGTAAATGTATTACTTTACGTAGTAAATGTCAATCGTAATCTCACACGAAAAAATTACACAATGTTTAAAAAAGGATTATTAGCATTGCCCAACCATATCACTGACTTGCCACCATATCACTTTCTTGTCAATGATATGAAAGCACCGGTCAAATGTGTGTGAGGACACATGTTTGGTGCCATCACAAATCAAAGTCTCAGCGATGCATTAAATATTGTCGTGGGGGTGATGAAAATGGGAAATATTGCGCCCACACCTCTTGTATTCCGGGCGACTGTGCTATCCATTACACCAGCTAGGTTCCCTGATGTCATCACCCTATCCATGCCCACCTGTCTGTCTATGGTGGATCATTGTCTGAGAGGTCTGAGAGGTCAGTGCAGACTAATAAATTTGTCCCAATGAAATTGTAAGTATTTTTAATGGTCTACGTCCATAAATTGTTTAATGTTTACAATTATATACTACAGACAATGCACTATATAAAGGAAAGTTTGTTTTATTTAACGAGCACAGTGATTTATATCATTGGCTTTTGGACGTCAAACATATGGTTATTCTGACATATTTCTTTGGAGGAAACCCACTGCCGCCATATAGGCTACTCTTTCCAATAAGCAGCAAGGGGTCTTTTACATGCACTTTCTCACAGACAGGGCAGCACATACCACAGCCTTTGATGAACCAGTTGTGGAACACTGGTTGGAACTGAAAATAGCCAAATGGGTGCACTGAGCAGGATCGATGGGATAACCCACACCTTCACAGGTGGACGTTCTACCACCTGAGCTACATCCCGCTCCACTTAGTTATAGCTACACAGGGTAGGTTCAACAACCATACAGTGCATAGTTTACAGGATCCTGGTCACAGCACCAGTGTCGTGGGGGGGAGGGGTGTAATGAAAATGGGAAATATTGTGCCTAGAGCAGAATTCGAACCCACACCTCTTGCATTCCGAGCTAGTGTGCTAACAACCACCTATATATATATATACCAACGTATATATATAGTCACCGCACCAAGTTTATGAAACTGGGTAATTAATTTACCTTCCAATAATAAACCGATAAATCCATCTCCATTTCCTTTACCTGATTAATAACATGATTATGATACTCACCATCATCATCACTAAAGTGTAAGTGTCATTTGGTGCCTAGCTTCCATGTACGCAGGTACGCAGCTGCGTACCACCTAAGATTACAAATATTTGTTTATGTTAAAATATACTATGTTTTATAGCATTTTATTCCAATAGTGTTTTATTCCATCTGCGTATCACCTGAAAATCACAATCTAGGCCCCTGAATAATAAACCAATAAACCCACATCTATTTGTTTCACATAATTAATAACCTTATTATCATGATGCCCACCAGCATCAGCATCATCATCATCATCATCATCATCATCAAGATTTAACTGTCAGTTGTCAGGGGCATAGCTAGGCGTACCCGCGTACACCAAAACGTCCACATCGTTTTGTCAAAAAAAAATTAAATTAAAAAATAATAAAGAGAGAGAGAGAGAGCGAGGGGGGGGGGGGGTTACTTAGATATGATTTCATATTCAGAAGGGTGTGACGCCGTAAGCGGCCCCCTAAACCCCCTGCCGAAATTAGGAGCACACATCGTTAAAGGTCTAGCTACGCCCCTGGTTGTATAGTCACATTTATATTATGACACTTTACCTTCCAATAGTAAACCGATAACCCCACATCTATTTGTTTTTACGTGATTAATGACCTTATTATCATGCTACCCATCCTAATCATTATCATCACCATCATATCATCAAGGTGTAACTCAGTTGTAGGGTCACATTTATTTTATGACGCTGAATATTTACTTTGCCTTCCAATAGTAAACCGATAACCCCACATCAGGGATGAAAGTGGTCTGCGGCAAAAAGGAGGGAAATCAAACCTACATTATTACCCCGACAGTGTATTTCCGGAATAACGCGGATTTCCCACCATAGGATTAACACTGTCAGGGATTCGCGGAAAAATGCCGGAAGTGACGTTTCAAGTGTCCTTTTTGTGACTGTATTATCACCCATAAATAACTATTTCTTGTTCCAGCAACATCTAAGGTCATATAGGAACTGGATTCGAAATAACCAATATTATTGTTGTCATATACATCCCGATTCCTTGGCATTTTGTTCAATGTTAATCAGTAAATATAAAAAATTAGCGGAAATCCGCGATATCGCGGAGATCTTTCATCCCTGCCGCATGTACTCGTTTCATCTGATTAATACTCTTATTATTTATTACTCCCATCATCACCAGTATCGCCGCCATCATCATCATCATCATCATCATCATCAATCCCTTAACTGTGTTGGTCATTGGGGCACCACAGATGACTTTGCAACCAGTTTTCTCCATTTTCCATTGTTCTCCACTGCCCTCTGAGACTTGCCAAACTCCACGCCTGTCATTCCCTGATGTTGTCTTCCCACTTTTTCTTTTGTCCACTTTGTCTTCTTCCACCGTTCACTGGTTATGGCTGGACCTGATGAACAGGAAAGATGACCATCCCACCGTGGTACAACCTTTACATTGTAGGGGAGTGGTGACTGCCCCTGGCGTCACACAGTGATATGAAACAAGTCAACGTAAGCTATGCAGTTCATTATTGGCCACTACAGGAAGTCCCCATTATCTTAATTGATGATGATGATGATGATGACAGTGTAATGTTATACCACAGAGCCCTGGCAGGTGAATCTCTGGGGAATTCTAAACCAGAGAGCAGCCATTTCCTGCCAGAGATTATTAAAGTACCAGAACATGTTGTAGGAGCATATTCTCTACCTCTGTGAACAAACTGAGAAGACAACTTGGACACAACCAATCCGTGTCACCTCATTATTTCAAAGGCTTAAACAGTGGTCCGCCACATCATCATTAACCTAATTTTTTATTACACGTGTATTATTATGAATACCGCTATCATTACTGTCTCATAATAGTATTTACCATACCATCATGGTTCAGTATTGCCTTGCTGTGATGTCATCATTATCACTATCAGACTGGACGTGGTGACCGAATCGGTAAGAGCGCTGGCTTCTCATGTGGAATGTTGGTGTGTTCAAATTACAGCCGATTCAAACCAATGATGTATCAAATTGATACTTGTTGCTACCTAGCTTGGTGCTCAGCATTACTAGGATAGGGCAAGGACTGGTTATCTCAGTATCAGGATAATGTGACTGAGTGGGATATCGAGTCATGGTGTCAGCAGCCTGGTCTCCCAGTGGAGCAGCACTATAAAGTTGCCTTGAGTGTGCACTATCACAAGTCGGTACCCATCCTGATATGACTGTAGATGTTGCGTGAGATATCGGATCATGGTGCCAGCAGCCTGGTCTCCCAGTGGAGAAGCACTATCAAGTCGCCATGAGTGTGTACTATCACAAGTTGGTACCTGTCTTGGTTCTTGCTCTATGCCAAAGTGGCCCGCTTCCCAGCCTCTGTCAGAGATCCACTTCCTTTACCACTCACAAAGTTCTCGTAACTGAAACCAGAAAGAACAATACAAAATGGTTGTAACATATGACGAGGGCCGGTGTTGCAGTTTCAGCGGCACACCAGTTTGCGAGGGACACATCGCTTCTGCGCATGCGTCAAAATCGAACAGCATCGTCACTAACCTTATAAATTTAATATAATGTTTTTGGTAAAGATGTTTTCTATATGTGTACCAAGCGATTTGTTTCTAGGTGGTGTGGTTTTAGAGATATTTCACTTTTGCTGTATTTTCTGTATGAAGATTACTCACGACCATTGACAATGCCTTGAGTTTGATGTTACACGCAGTGCAAAACATTAGTTTTATTCAAAATTAATAGAAATCCAGAACCCTACCCGTATCAATTTAATATAATCTTTTTGGTACACATATGTTCTATATGTGTACCAAGGGATTTGTTTCTAGGGGGTGTGGTTGTAGAGATATTTCACTTCTTCTGTATGAAGATTTGCTCACGGCCATTGACAATGCATTTGAATGGATGTGTCCCTCACAAACTGGTGCGCCGCTGAAACTACAACACTGGCTATAAGAGCTGCGGGGGCCAATTGGGAACAGTTTTGGCGGGGCCTCCCCCACCACCCTCCAGGTTCACAGCCAAAATCTGGTTTGTCAAATGATTGACAAGACTAGAGTAGATCACCATACTGCAAAGGCCCCCTTGGGCACAAGGTCCAATTGGGAGCAACTGGTTCAATTGGCTTAAATTAATTTGGCATGTTTGCACTTAAAATATTTCCAAAGCTAGTCATTTTTAGTCAAAATTACTTCAAACTAAGGTTAGATTATAACGATCAATCTTATAACGTCGTTCTCCTTGCCCAACAAAGTGAACACCATTCCTGCTCCCAAACAAAGTAAGGGATCATGGTGCCACATAACGGTGAGGGAACACCGTTCCCACAGCGCTACACCCCTGTGTATTATAGACAAGATCACCGTTACAACTGCTTATGCGCTTAAAACTGTGTTGGCAGCAAAGCAAAGGTGTACCGTCATTGAGTTTGCCGATACGTGTAGGGCAAAACTTTGATTTTATTCAAAATTAATCAAAAATACATAACAATTTGGCACAAACATGGATGGATGGATGCAATATAATAATATAATGAATATGTTTAATACGCAACTCTCCATAATTTAGCATTTTGAGCTAAGAAACATACAATTTTAGTCACTTTACATGCTTATGTTTACATCACCATTGATGAGACATAAGTAATTCTTGTTCTAAATATTAAAACGTCAAATGTGTCAACAAACACTTGTTTCAAAAAAATATATAACCAATATCTGATTAACCCTACTCATTTTCTAGTTCTACATGTCATTAACCATAGGATATATACATCAAAACATGAAAAAAATAAGTAAAACCGACTCTGGCTATGGCTCTAACACTAGTCTGAGTGCCCAGATTTGTCTAAATCTAAATGTGCTGATTATATTGATGTGCTGATTATATTGATGTAAATGCAATGCTGGATAACAGATTAATATCTTAATTTATTATATATATATTTTTAGTTGGTATTCTATGTTTCAAACAAGTACTGAGATGAGCTGAAAGTAGCACATTTCATAGCTACACCCACTGTATTAGCATGTGCCATGTGCTTCTCGCGGATATGTTTTTATTCCACGCATCCCACAATGCATGGCGCGGCTGGAATGGCGATGTACTCTATAAAACTCACATCCGGTTGAACTTGCTCCGCTCTCGGTGTGAGACAGAAGGGTGGATAGTGCGCGCCGTTTCCACCAGGTGTCTCTGTGATACGGCAGAGATGACGGTTTTCCCGCGCGTCTCGGCCCGACTCTTCCCAGCCGTGGCCTCATACTGAAAATGGGAGAGGATTAAAAACATATATATATATATATATATATATATATTTATATTTACTTAAAAGCTTCCAGTGTTGCTAGGGCGTAAAACCCAAATAAACACCACTGTCAGAGGCTATTGAATAGTATCATAACACGTACTTGTTTAACTCCAGTTGTTGCTAGGGCGTAAAATCTCAATAAACACCACTGTCAGGCTATTGAATAGTATCATAACACTTACGTGATTAACTCCAGCTGTTGCTAGGGCGTAAAACCCCACTAAACCCCACTGTCAGGCTATTGAATAGCATCATAACACTTACTTAATTGATTAACTTCAGCTGTTGCTAGGACCTAAAACCCCAATGAACTAATTACCGTAAATCCTTCAGAGGGCGAACACTTACCCGTCCGAGCAGCTCCTCCTCCTGCTCCAGGGTGAGGCTGGCCACGCCCTCCTCCAGGCGTGGCAGGTAGGCCACCAGCCATCTCCCCTCCGCCAGGCCCACGTCTACATCCACTGCTGCGTCCTCCTGCTCCTTGTACTCCTCCTCCCTCAGCACTGTCCTATCCACCCGCAGTTTCGCGGCGCCGCCCCCATTCACCACCGGAAGCCGCTCGGAAACACCCACTTCTGGTACCACTTCCCAGGACGCCGACTGCCCACTTCCGCTTCCGCTTCCATTTCCGCTTCCACTCCCATTTCCGCCGGAAGAGCCGTCGCTGCCGCAGCTTCCCTCGGACGAGTTGTTCCTCTCGCGTATCACCTTCTCCGGAAGCATGCATTCGAAGCTTGCGCTACTGCGCGAAAGCCGGTCGGTTCTATTGTTTCCCTGGCCCGGCTCGGCGTCTGGGCTCCCCGCAGCTTGTGTTCCCCTGGTGGCGGAAGTGGCAGAAAATCTCAGATCACCGGCCCCCTCGTGGACGGCCGCCAGCTGGGCGTTGTACAGCAGGGCCTTGAGGTCAGCGCCCGTGAAGTCAACGCACAGTGCTGCCACCTGGCAGAGGTCCACGTCGACACTGAGCGCCATCTGGCTGGAAAGTGCCGTCAGGATCTCTTCGCGCTCCCCCTGGTGAGAGAAAAGAGAACCACTAGGTTTTGTACGTTTATGTTTATCTGTGTGTGTGTGTGTGTGTTTGTGTGTGTACATTCATTGATTAAACAGGTTAAATTTCAATCACCTACTATTGGTCTTCCCCGTTTCACGGCTCCTTGCACTGTGCTAGTTAAGGCCAAGTTTTTTCTTTTTTTTCTCTTGAAGATTTATACTGCATATCATGGATAAGTCCGAATAGACTTGTTTTCACCATTAGACAGTTTGTCGATAGAAAGCCCAGGCCTACACTTTTACCGACCTAAGGGATTTTTAACCTCCCACACCACATAGACATGGTATGAGAGCAACTGGCCTTTGATGTTGCTGTAAGTTATACACAGCAGTGGAAATTCAAATTGGCAGAGGTGGGGGCACGGGGAATCGAACCACCGACCTTCAGATTAGGAGTCCGACCTAGAAAAAGTCAGACACTCTAACCACTCCACCTCTCAAGTGCCAGGCTAATATCAATTTTTAAGTCATTGGTTTGAATCATGTGACCTGCCAAACAGGAAATTGGCACCCAAACTGATTTCGATTATTGCTCGGATTTCCTTTTTGTGTGTGTGTGAATATCGTTAAGATAAACTGAAATACAATATTTTGGTTGGTATTACATTTGCTGATGAAGCAAGGGAATATTCAATCGCTGACAATTGGTCTTCCTCCTTCCACTGGTCCCTATCCTAGTAATACCAAACACCAGACTGGGTAGTGACAAGTATACATTTTAAAGTTTTTGGCACTCAACCACGGCTCAAACTCAGGGGTTTGAATCCCATGGCCTACCAAAACAGGAGGCGAGCGCTCAACTCATTCAGCCTGGTTCAACAGCACAATGACACATATTGTGCAGGATAAGGGTGTAAGCGTTGGACATTGGTCACATCTTGCATGTTTGTCCATGTGTGTTCTCCGAGTCGACATTGTTTCCCTGATATGACTGATGAATAAAGACCGTCGCTTTTCCTATCCACCTGCAGTTTCGCACTGCCGCACCCTCACCACCGGAAGCTGCTCGGAAACACCCACTTCTGGTACCACTTCCCAGGACGCCGACTGCCCACCTCCACTCCCATTTCCGCTTCAACCGAAAGAGCCGTCACTGCCGCAGCTTCCCTCGGACGAGTTGTTCCTCTCACGCATCACTTTGGACTCTGGAAGGCGCCGAAGGCCTCTTCAGCTTTGTCTTTAGATGACTCTACTCCAACGAAATCGTCGAGGTAACAGAGAGCAAAGAAACCGCGTTTCCTTAGAAGCCAGACCACTGCCCTTGTTGTACGGGCACAAGCTTGGGCCGAGGTCCGACAACCAAAGGGCGGCGCTATATCTATGAAGATGTTCCCCCCTACCTTAATGCCTAGCAGTGGGGCGGAGAGAGGGCAGACGTGGAGTTGTCTATAAGCTTGAGCCTCCTTATTTTGCGAAGCAAAAGATTCACTTACCTCGGTAGGCATGGTGCAGTGCAGGGCTTTGTCAAGGCGACCTGGGCGTAGCAGGGCTGGGTCTATCAGGTCAGGGCGACTTGTGGCAGCTAACACGTACACACCTGAACATAGCGAACATATTAGGTCAAGTCCTTGTGAGCCACATAGGTTAGTATTGTCATGAAAGTGATGAAAATGTGAAATATTGCGCCTAGAACAGGTTTCGAACCCACACTTATTGCGGTTCCAAGGCTAGCGTGCTAACCATTACACTACCTAAGCTCACTGATGGAATCACCGTATCCACGCCTCCCTGGCTATCTGGCTCCTTGGCTGAGAGGTCAGTGCCGACTACTTATACGCGTCCCCTCAAATTGTAAGTTTTTAGGGCTAATCAACCGTTCAACATGTAGCTTGCACAGGATGCTGGTCAAGGAACCAGTGTCGTGGGGGTGATGAAATGGGAAATATTGCATCGTGAGCAGAATTCGAACCCACATTTTGTTGTTGCCATTCCAGGGCTAGCATGCTAACCATTACACTACCTAGACTCCCTGACCCACCTCAACTGCCTGATGCAATAACCCTATTCATGTCTACCTGGCTATGTGGCTCGTTGCTTGAGAGGTCAGTGCAGACTACTACAGTATTGTAACAACTAAACCCAGGTTTCCAGTGGAAGTGAGGATTAATTCCACATGATAAGTTTCTGCATCTATGAATTAGGCGCCGCGCCTACTTACCTTCGAGTCCTTCAACACCGTCGAGCTGGGTGAGGAGTTGGTTGACGACACGGTCAGTAACGCCTGTACTGTTGTGTCCACGTCTTGGCGCCAATGAGTGCTAACCATTATACTACCTAAGCTCACTGATGGAATCACTGTATCCACGCTTACCTGTCTATGTGGCTCCTTGGCTGAGAGGTCAGTGTGACTACTTATACGCATCCCCCTCAAATTGTAAGTTTTTAAGGCTAATCAACCGTTCAACATGTAGCTTGCCCAGGATGCTGGTCATGGAACCAGTGTCGTGGGGGTGATGAAAATGGGAAATATTGCATCATGAGCAGAATTCGAACCCACATTTTGTTGTTGCCATTCCAGGGCTAGCATGCTAACCATTACACTACCTAGACTCCCTGACCCACCTAAACTGCCTGATGCAATAACCCTATTCATGTCTACATGTCTATGTGGCTCGTTGCTTGAGAGGTCAGTGCAGACTACTACAGTATTGTAACAACTAAACCCAGGTTTCCAGTGGAAGTGAGGATTAATTCCACATGATAAGTTTCTGCATCCATGAATTAGGCATGGCGTCTTACCTTCGAGTCCTTCAACACCATCGAGCTGGGTGAGGAGTTGGTTGACGACACGGTCAGTAACGCCTGTACTGTCATGTCCACGTCTTGGTGCCAATGAGTCAAACTCATCAAAGAACAGAATGCACGGCTTGGCACTCTGGGCTCTGTGGGAGAGTCAATCAGCCTCTCATAATAATATCAGAAATAGCACCCAGAACATAGCATTTTTTATCCGCATAATCAAGGGTCCTACATCAATTTTACTGCCTTTGTACACATGGTAGTTTTTAGAGAGAGAAAAAAAGAATAAATTCTACTCTAGGTCAGGAGTTCAAATCCCGGCCGAATTAAACTATGACTAATAAAATTGATACTTGTCACTACCTAGCCTGGCACTCAGCATTACTGGGATAGGGCAAGGACTGGGTAGCCCAGTATCAGGATAATGTGATCGAGTGGGAAATCAGGTCAAGGTGCCAGCGGCCTGGTCTCCCAGTATGACCTATAAAGTTGCTATGCACTGTCACAAATCGGTACCCATCCTGATAGGACCTTGCATGTTGCCAGGATGTAAAATTCCAACAAACAAAGCGATGTATGCGGGGAGGAATCACCGGAGTAAGTGGAGCGGGAGAAGACGTGAACTCTTGAGTTCGAATCCCACGATCTACCAAAGCGGGAGACAGACGCTCAACTCATTCGGTCATCCCATCTACGTCTACAGCCGACGACGTGGGGGGCACTGCAGGTGGCGCCAGTTCCAGTTAGTGAGAACTCACGGAACTAACCAGGCAGCGACCACTCATTTGGTAAAAATATTTGTAATGTTTTGGTTCATGCCTCATTGGTGTTGCAAGTGTCTGTCACTCCAGTTTTATCTATGGTGCTAACATGAATCACCAGGTGGTGCCACCATACATTACATCTCTCTTTCTTTTGACTGAGAATAAAATAATATACCATAACTATATGAATATATGATATAGCATATTGACTTTGTCTACATATTATTGGACCATGTATTTTCAGTCTCTAGCTACTCTGTGATAAGTCTCTTTGGTGGGTTTGACACTCTCCCACTGCGCGTCGTGACCATCTCAGCTGCACACTTCTTTGGTGATGACTTTATGATTTCTTCTGGTCTTTGTGGTGGTGTTGGTGGTGTTGTTGGCAAGATTGGTCGGCCATCCATAGTGACTGTTGGCATTGTAGTATTTGCTGGGATGACTGCTTTACTCTGTGCCTGTATGTGATCATGTTTACTGATGCCACTGGTATATATTCCTCTATCAAAGGCTCGGTATGTGGAAAGATGTAGATGCTTCCTATCGCATCTGTATTTCCTTCCATTGTACTCAACAACATAGGACCCTGGTGAATGGTGATGGCCAATGACTTTTGCGGGAACCCATTGCTTCTTTCCTGGAAATGGTTCCATTCGTACCGGATCTCCTTCAACTAGTACGGGCAGATCTAATTTGACTTTTGCAACATAATAGTGCCGTTGTCACTCCTTTTCCTTGTCTAAGTCCTTGATCACTGTTTTCATGTCATATAATTTTGGCTTCAGTAGCTCTCTTGCAATTGGGATCTTGTTGCGTAATCGTCGAGACATGCCGAGTTGTGCTGGTGACATCCCACAACTTTCCATTGGTGTTATTCTGTATGCTAACAATGCAAGTTGTTTATCAAGCGCTTTTGTCCAGAATCTTTTGACAGTCTGAACAGCCCTCTCAGCCTCTCCGTTTGACTGAGGGTATCTTGGGGATGAGGTATGTTGCTCAGTTCCATAATCTGCACAGAACTCCATGAATTCCTGTGAATCAAATTGTGGACCATTGTCTGTCCTAAGCATTTCAGGTATACCATGTCTAGCCATCTGTGACTTTAACATTTCAATTGTCACACTGCTGCTGAGGTCGTCTAGCCTGTCGACTTGGATGAACTTGGGAAAATATTCCACTGTAACTATAAGTAGTGAGTCTTCTCCCATTCCATGATGTTAAATGCGACCTCAACCCATGGAAGATCAGGTGTCTTCATTGGTCTCAGTGTTTCCTACTGCTGTTTGCTTTGATAGGTATTACAAAGTTCAGAGTCATTGACAGCATCCTCAATTTGTTGGTTCATACCTGACCAAAATAGGGCTTCTCGGACTCGTTGCTTACACTTTACTATTCCAAGGTGTGACTCATGTATATGTGAGAGCATATTAGGGTGCATGCTCAGTGGGACTACAATGCATTGCCTTTATAAACAATCCCATCGTAGGCAGATAGCTCATCTCTCGTAAACCAGTATGGGTTGTATTGAATGTGGCACTTCTTGCTTTGTATCAGGCCATCCCTTGTGGATCATAACGTGTAGCTCATTCAGCTCTCTAGGTGTGGGCTGCTGAAAGTCTTTGTATCGTTGAGATGTGACAGCGATGTAGTCAACCATGTTGACAAGTTCAAGCTGTATGTCAGGTGTTGCATCAGATAGATTTGCCCGGCTTAATGCATCACTGATTACAAGATCTTTACCTGGCTTGTACACAATGTTCATGTCATATGGCTGCAGCTTCAGAAGCATGCTTTGGAGTCGCATGGGTGCTGCTAGCAAGGGCTTTGTGCAGATTGCTTGAAGTGGTTTGTGGTCACTCTCAACAACAATTTCTCTGCCAAATATGTAGTGGCGAAACTTCTTGCAACAATGTACAATCGCTAACATGTCTTTCTCTATCTGTGCATAGTTCCTCTCAGCGCTTGTGAGTGCTCGTGAGGTATATGCTACTGGGTGGCCTTCTTGGAGAAGCACACCTCCCAGTGCATAACTGCTAGCATCGCATTGGATCCTCAGTTCCTTAGCTGGATCGTAGTATGTTAGTACTGGGGCACTGCAGCAAAGCTCCTTCAGTTTCTTCAAGCTCTTTTCTTGTGCCTTGTCCCTGTGGAAGTCTACGTTCTTCTTCATGACATCCCTTATGGGCTTGTCTACAGCACTTAGGTTTAGGATGAACTTTGCCAGGTACTGAATAATACCTAGAAAGCGACAGATCTCCTCTTTGTTCTTTGGCACGGGATACTCCATCACAGCTTTTATCTTGTCTGGGTCTGGTTCAAGACCGTTGCTTGTTACAACATGCCCAATGTATTTCACTCTGCTTTGCTTCAGGTGACATTTTTCAAAGTTCAGTTTCAGATTCCATTCATGTGCTCGTCTGACTACTCGTTTCATGGTGACATCATGTTTAGCTGGTGTTTCAGCAGCGATTAGTATATCATCCATCACAGCTTGTGCACCATCTATGCCTTAGAGCATTGTATCCATGATGCGTTGGTAGATTTCTGGTGCTGACTTGATGCCAAATGGAAGAAGAAGCCATCAATACCTTCCAACTGGAGTGTTAAACGTTGTTAGTAAACTGGATTCATAGTCCAGTTTGATCTGTAGAAATCCAGATTTAGCATCAATGACCGAGAATACCTTGGCATTTGAAAGAGAGCTCACAATTTCTTCTACTGTTGAGATGGGGTAGTTTTCTCTCCTAATTGCTTGGTATAAGTCCTTTGGGTCAATGCAGATGAAAATCTTTTCCTTCTTGACGACTACTACCATGGAGCTCACTCAATCAATTGGTTCAGTGACCATGATAATATGCCCAGCACTCTCCATCTCCTTCAGCTTTTCCTTGACTCGTGGAACAAGGGCTTGAGGCTCTCTTCTTAGCCCATGGACAACAGGTCGCACTGTTGGATCAATCCTTAGTGAGTATGTTCCTGGTAGCATCCCAGTTGTTGTCTTTAGCTCAGGGTATTTGTCGATTTCATCTGCTACATGAATGCGTTCTATCAGTCCGAGCCGCTTACTGGCTTCTCCTGACAACAATGAAATTGTGCTCTTTACTACATAGAACTTGACTTCTGCTGACCTTTCTTTGTAGCTGGTTGTCACTGTAAGACATCCAATGGGTTCGATCCTGTGATCTGTATATGACTTGAACTTCTTGTCTGACTTGGCAAATTTATCTCTTGTCTTTAGTGTCTTAAAGAGTTCATACGATAAGAGACTCTGTGCTGCTCCTGTATCTATCTGTACTCCTTGCCTTTACACCGTCTATCACAACATTCTCCCACCAGTCTTCTGCTCCTTTCTGTGAGACTGAGTGAATGAGATGGGCATATCCTGTGGATGAGTCACTCTCATCTGAGCTGTATGTACTTACTTCTTCGATGTTGTAAGTCTTATTTCTACAGACATAGTGACCTTTTATCTTGCAGGTATTACATACCTCATCTCTTGCAGGACACTTTTACTTTGGGTGATTTGGCTTCAAACCACATCGTGGGCAGCGTGAGCTGGAAATCTCAATTTCTTCTCTCTTCTTGAACTGCTTCTTGTGTGAGCTCTTTGACATTTCTAGTGTGTCATTCTTTGCAGGTACAGAATTAGCACCATGTCCTGTGGCTGGTGCCCATGTTAGTGTTCCATAGATCTCCCTTCCCGTATCACCAATGTATGTCATTAAGTAATTTACTTTTTCAACTTCGCTTTTATTCGCTAAGGGACCTTTGAATGTCCAGTGTTGTTTGAACTGTTGCACTCCTTACTCAAGTCACTAGCTCTCCAATTCATGACTGGTTTATCATGATATGAACCCTCAGCCACTTTAAACAGAATGGGTGTAACAGTATACTTGTAGTTTAAACAGTAGTGTTGGCTCACATGTAGTTTCTACAGTACTGTTGTCCTATGTTTTATGACAGTCAGTAGTTTGTCCACACATTTGGAATTTAGTGGCTATAGTCCAAATTAACACAATTTACACTGATGATCTGGCTTGGCATATCGTTGACTTAGCCTGTTTACAAGTCAATGCTGTATGAATTCTAGACTGTATTTTGGGCATAGATCCTACATGTGGCTTGACATCTGGTTAACACTTATTTATTTTGGATGGCATCCCAACTACTTAGTTAGGTACCCCACTAAAATTGTCAAATTATTCCAAACATTCACATTATAAGTTTATTGGAAGCTCCAATGAATCAAAAGCAAAATGCTTTTAGAATTTTTAAGATATTCAAAAAATTGAGTGAGATATGTGCATTTAAAGGTTGTTGAATTTCAGATCTTTTATATTCACTAATGCCTTAGAGAAGTGCCTTATTTAGGACTGTTAAATAGACTAATTATAAGAACATTTCTTTGTAGTTTCTTTATTAATGATGAGATCCTGATCAAACTTCACACCAAGGTTCTTCTTCGTATGCCAAATCACCCCAGCTTATCAAAACTGATGACAAAAAATTAGATCAAAGGAAAATGTTTCCATGGCAACCACAATACAATCACTCCCACCTACAATATGATGTCAACTGTAGCTTCTTTTTAAATAATGGTTAGATCCTGATGAAATTTCACATCAAGGTTCTTATTGGTCTGGCAAATCACCTCAGCTGATCAAGACTGATATAATTAAATAGATCACAGAAAAACGTAGGTTTCCATGGCAACCATAATACAATCATGCCCACAACTGCAGTTTCAATATTAATTGTTTGATCCTGATCAAACTTGATACCAAGGTTCTTCTTGCTATGGGAAATCATCTCAGCTTATCAAAGCTGATATAAACAAATTATATCACAGAAAAATGTGGGGTTCCATGGCACCCATTATACAAAACTGCCTGACACGTGCAATACTCTGCCAGGTTCTAGACTTGCGATTCCAGGTGTAGTCATTGTATGACCATTTTTAGGAAGAAAAAATGCTAAAGATTCACATTCTAATAGTTAGCATGGCCATTCCTGGCAGTCTTCCCTCTGAATTTTGCATCTGAAGACTTGAATAGCTTAGTTAAATGCCTTTCAAACGTCGTACAACAATGAAAATAGTCTCTATCTTTGCTGAAATTTCTGGTAGTTCAAAAACGCATGTAACAATAAGGGTACTGCGCATGAGTTTCGGGTGGGGTGCCTTTTCCTGACTCTACTCAGCCTGAGATGAGGTCGCAAAAAGTTGTACAAGTTTATTGGTCAGGCGATAGTGGCGCCCCTGACAGATTGTGGGGTACCTAACTTAGTCCTAAAAACATATGAAATCTTCTGCACATACATTCAATTTACAGTTCATTTGTTAGTGTGTGAGTTCCTCTGTGGGTTGTACCTACTGTGCTCCTTTGTCATCACTTTATCCATTCATATTTTGATGAATTTCCACATTTGGTTCATGCCTTATGGGTGTTGCAAGTGTCTGTTTGTCCCTCTAGTTTTATCTATGGTGCTAACATGAATCACCTGGTGGCGCCACCATACATTACAATATTGGCATATCAAAATAAAATACACAACACATCACAACTGAGATTTTTACCCACCTCTCAAATGTATCTCTGACTGCCTGCTCGCTGGCTCCGATGTATTTACTGAGTAGTTCCGGTCCCTAGGTAATGAGAGGGCATTGATCTATTAGATTAGATTAATTATCCTAGCCACATAATGGCGGATTTCTTTCTCATTCGAAAAGGGTTTTTCTTAGCGAATGAAATGAGAATGATTGAAGGCAAAGTACCTAACCATGGCATAACAACGTATCATTTAAAAAGATATGGTAGACTTGGTAAGGTACCAGTCATAAATGTTTAACCGTACTGCACCCATTCGCGTGCCTAATTAATCGTAATAGATTCCGTGTGAATTTCCTGGGCGGGCCGCCACCACCTCTCCTCCCACCGCCGGTTGACCGCCATCATGCTATGTAACCCGGGCTAAGGGCGGAGAGCCAGAGCGCCATAGAGATATGGATTGACCCGTTTCCCGCATTTAATAGACGTATATTAAATATTCCCTTAATTCACTGGCTCTCCTCCCCGCCATATAGCTTGTTATGTAATACTTTAAGTAATCCACAACAAAGCAGACACTCCACTTGTGCCGCTGCTGTCACTTATAAACAGCCTAGATAGCGTTTACTCAGTTAGGTGTTATTACTGTAACTCATGCTTTTATTAAGAAGGTGGTTATTATGTCACTGGAGGGGGGTGTGATCGGCTTCATACAGCCCGCCGGGCAGAAGGCCCTTAATTATATAGAGAATAATCGAATATCAATATCAAGTTGACCATAGTGGTTAATATACCTAGGGACTGGAGAATAATAAAGAATGCAAGGAACATTCCAATCACTTTGTAGAGCTCACGACTTTATTTCTGGTACAATCTAAGTTCTTCAATAACGATCAATATGAATAAATACATCCCCTCCCATTTCGTTAGGTTCAAACAGTTTAAATTCCGACAATTAAAGCCTAAATCTCTTCTAAAACATCAGAGCATGTAGAAACACATCTGATCGGTCGGAGCCAGAGTGCTCGACCTTCCTACATTGCTAGGAGAGTCGTAACCTGCATCTCCTAGCAACGAGTTACCGCAGTGAACCCGGCCCCGCATTTGAGAGCCAATGTGGGTCTGTCTTGGCGAGCAGCCTGCATTTTCAAATGCGGGTTGCTCGGCCCAAGCCTGCAATGGCCACAGCTCGAGTATAGTCTCGCCCACTTCACATACAAAAGCCACACAGTCAATAAACACTCTGTGGGAAGGAAGTCTTTCTGTCGGGGGCTTCAACTCTTCAATACAATGCCAACTCACATAAGAAACCAATCAAACTGCAGTGTTCAATCATTCAAAAAGCAGGTTGACAAGGTGTTAACCGCAATACCAGATGAACCTCAGATTCCAGGATGCACCAAACACACAGCAACAGATTCAAATTCATTGCTGCACATGACAAAACTGAACAGAGCATCCTTACCACATGTAGTGGGTGGGCCCTGATGGTGGAGTCTCTTGACTTGGGCTGATCATACAGCTCAAACACTTTAATCTAATTTAGTTATATTTGGTCACAGCTTATGCAGTTCTGGTGTAGTCTTACTGTTGTAGTATCTGATTGTCGTCGAGAGGATTCTGCTCTCCCTCCGCCCCACCTTTTTTTTGTGAGTTGTGTGTGTGTGTGTGGGGGGGGGGGGGGGTAGTGTTGTACTATTTACCTATGAAGAAAACTGGTTGCAAGGTCATCTGTGGTGTCCCAACGATCCTCGTGGTTATGGGATTGATAACAATGATGATGATGATGATGATGATGAAATGAACTACCTTGATGCTGATGAAGTTGAGCCCGCATTCCTTAGCGACTGCAGAGGCGAGCAGCGTCTTGCCAGTACCAGGCGCACCGTACAGCAGGAGACCAGCACGCAGGCGTAGTGGGCAGTTCGCAAACAACTTGGGGTACTGCGAACACAGGCACAGGGCATGAGGCAATCAAACGCAAGTGATATTATAACGGATACCAAAAAACTATTTTTGTGGAGTGGGGCTCAGCCCAAATAAATTTATTTTGCTGAATAATCTATCCTATCTAGGTACCTGCTTAGGTAATGTGATGGACCATGTCCTATTACGCTTGATGAATAAAGTAACACTGAGAAAGCTTCAAACCCCAGGGTACTCCCTGGTTTATTCAGCCAAGGCCAGAATAGAAGTGACCTGTCACTGCCCAGCTGTGTAGCATATAATATCCCTTGCGGGTTGGCCACTAGCAATCGGTGGAACAGTCCACCCTAGGGACTGTTCCTGCTGTCACCTGTTGCTACTTCTTAGCAAACGGGGGTCAGTGTAGTCACTGCCGTTACTGTGTGGTAGTTGGGGCTCATTACACACTACTACAATACCTTTCTGCAAATTAAAGTTTATGGCTGGAACTATATGGCCCAGCACTGGAAAAATGCTTACATTGTGATAAATACATTGCTTCCAAAAAAAATGTATTAAAAAAGTTTAAAGACCACTTCCTCAGCCCTGGAAAAAATGTGTACATTATGATGAATATATTGCTTACCAAAAAAAATAAAAATAAAAATATACGTCAACACTATTAACACTACAGATGGATAGGTGGCGGTGTAGGGGTGATAAAGTCTCCTTTAAATATATTATTTGTTTATTTAGATGCTAAAAGCCCAAAAAGTGAAAAGAATTCTCAGCCACATTGGTACCTTGGACGGCCATTGTAGTGTTTCGATCAGCGAGCGCCTGACGTCATGGAGACCGCCGACCTTGTCCCACGTGACGTCACCGCTGTCGTGGAGGGTCACGTGACGCAGGCCCATCGGGGTGAAGCCGAGAAGCGCTGACCGGAAGTCTGCATCAGTGACGTCATTGGTGACGTCCACTGCGCAGTGATAAATAGCTGTAGTTGAAGTGGGGACAGTTCTATATTTATATACGACATAATGTACTTGGGTCTTCTCTGAAACTTGGCACCACATATTTGGTGTACCTGTTACGGCTATAATTTGTGCATACATGGTCCTTAGAGTCTCTTATATAAATTACACCATGGACATTTTCAGTTCTCTGGGCTCCAACACTTATTCCCAGTATAATAATGGAAATAAAGTGCAAGGTCCTACCCCCCTTCCCCTCCACCATTGCTCACCATTAGCCATTCAGTGACCTTGCTCACCATTAGTCTTTCGATGACCTTGCTCACTGCTAGCTATCCAGTGAATGATCTTGCTTATGGTTAGCCATCTGGTGACCTTGCTGGTGACCTTGCTCACCGTTAGTCATTCAGTGACCATGCGCACCATTAAGCACCTGGTAACCTTGCATAGCATTACACATCTAATGACCTTGCTCACTGTTAGCCATCCATTGACCTTTAGTCATCTGTTGACTCTGCTCACCTTTAGCCATCTGGTGACCCTGGTGACCTTCCTCACCATTAGCCATCCGGTGGGCGTGAAGTGCACGATCCACGACTTGTTCAAGGTCATGCACCACATAACCCTCAGTCTGGCTCGCCACCATAGCAAGGTCAAGGTTTTCAATACACTCGTCCTTGATCGCACACTTAAAAGTTAGCAGAGCTTGAAGCATCTCTTTCCGCTGTGGCTGAAACAAAGAAAAGACACCTGTATAAGTTAGTTATTACCATGTAAAATTAAATAATTGCAAAACATAATCAAATAGGCATTTATATAGGTTACTGTAGGCCACCATGCCTAGTGCGGGACTTGAACCCAGAGTTCTACCATTACATCTCTGGGTTGCCTAGTCTGCTTGAGGCAACAACCCTGCCCACAACCACCTGTGTATGTGGTATTTTACCTGACCAGGTGAGTGAAGCTCAATGCACAAGTTTACTTAGAATCTTAAGTCTCATTCTCACTATTACAAATATTCAGGTAGTACACTTACATTACATACATAAGACAAGTTCAAGGAGGTAGGGATAGAGGAAGATAAGGAGGGAGAGGTAAGTAGGGAAAGCATGTTGGAGAGAGGAAGAAAGAAGGGAAGGAGGCTGTGATAGATGAAGAGAAAGGGGGTGGAGGGTATGAGTGGAAGGAAAGTAGCGGAAGAAGGAAGGGGTGGAGGAAGGAAAGAAGGAAGTAACAGTGGGAGCAAGGAAAGAAGGAAGGCAGGAAGGAAGGAAAGAAGAAAGGGGGTGGAAGGGAGAAAAGGAGGGAGGAATGGAGGGAGGAAGGGCGGAGGGAGGGAGGGAGCGACAAAGGGAGGGAGCGAGGGAGGGCTGGAGGGAAGAGATATTAGGAAAGATAAGAGGCTACTGAGCCTTAAGCACTGATAAGACTTAATTAGGTGAAATCGTATCTTCACATTGGCTTGCATTGCTTTGAACCGAGACACGTAAAGAAAACGGACCTTGTCGGGAGGGTTAATGTGGATGACCTTCTGGAAGAAATGGTGACCCCGGGACGATGTGAGAGATGGATGGAGTGAGTCTTGTGACCTGCACGTTGCCATGATAACCACGGCCGAGTTCTCCATAACCTCACGGTAGCAGAGATCCTTGATAACTGAAGGCAGTAAGAGCATGTATGCAGATGAAGGTAGCTGGACAGGAAGTAGTCACTACGAAGCCAAAATTTAGCTACCAGTACTACCTTACTGTGATTATCAGATGGGCTGGCCAAAGGAGTTAAGCATCCTCTTTCCGTGAAGCAGGTCATGGGATTCGAACCCGTGGGGTCCAAACCCTGACTGAGTCAAACCAATGACTTAAAATTGTATACCTATTGCTAGTTAAGCTGTGTTCACACTTACACTTCAAACCAGTTTAACTAAGTCGGTTTAACTAACCCAGTAAAGCTGCATTCACACGTACACTTTAAACTGGTTGAACTAAGTTGGTTTAACTAATCCAGTAAGACCAAACCACTCCCTTCCCTCTCCCTCTCTGAAATCCCCCCCTGGCAAAAAGAGTAAACGAAATAACAATTACCAACGTATAACCACCAGCCAATAACACCTGACTAAACCAATAAAACATATACTACTGACAAAGCTATAGTTGACCCAAGACAATTTAAATGAGTCGTGCAACCATTATTTGCATAATCCAAAATCCATGACTACCTGTATCAGCAAGTCATGCCCATTATATTAATGTCTCCTCACAGGTATGATCATCAAATCACTGATATAGTCTAAAGGTCTAAAGGTAAATGGCTATTCTCCAGTCTACATGTGCAAAATAAGATCCCCACTATTTGTAATGCCTCATTTTAACCTACTACTGTCTATATTGTTCATACCATCGCATCGTCTCATCCATAAATAGTTCATATGCACTATAATTGTTAAGGCCGGAAGACCAGCCCCTCGGTGCTGAAAAAAGATGTTATTCAAAGGGAATAAAAAAATTGAACAAAAAAACACAAGTATGAATGCGATTTAGGGCTAAGTCGTTTTAACTAAGGTAGTTTAACTAAACTGCTTCAACCCTGTAGGTGTGAACGCAGCTTTAGACTGGTATCACAGGCAGTCCCGAGAACTGTCCAACCACGAAAACAGTTCACCTTCACCACATGCTTGAATTGCAATTAAAAGATTCTCCACACACTTACCCTACCCAAAGGGATGAGCGAATGAGTTGAGCACCGGCTAAGTCAAACAAATGACTTAAAAAAATGTATACTTGTCCCTACTACCTAGGTTAGAATGCTGCATTATTCGGATAGCACAGGGAGCAATTATAAAATTTACCCTGCTACATCAACAAATGTAACAAAATACAACAGAACAAACATTTACCGTCAGCTATACGTGCAAAGTAAATTGCCTCTCCCGACATTTCCTCTTCCGGTCCAGATGGCGCTGCGATCACGTGATCCAAGTCGTCCAATAAGATGACAGCGGGCTGACGCCACGCAGCTTCGGTAAAAGCCTTGTTTAGCAGCCTCTGAATTGCATCAACACGTTTGCCTGAAAGCAATTCATATATATATATATATATATTTCAATATTAATATTAAGTAATATTTCCTTTCTTATCTTCAAACTCGGATAGTAACTTAATATGTTATAAATCACATTTATACAACAAAATAACAAATACATTTCCTTGTAATCCAATATAATTGATCAATAAACATAGAAAGAAAAAATAAGAAAAAAATGCAATCAGACATAAATAACAAATAAGGAACACAATTTTTAAAGGAGGGGACACACCTCTGAGTGGCTTGCAGTCGATGGTAGTGACGTGCGCCAGTGTGGGTAGTTCCGCCAAGTTCCGACAGGTGGCCCTGGCGAGCGTCGACCGTCCGCTGCCCCGGGGCCCGGTTAGGAGCACTGCGCCTGCGCGCTGACCCCGGTGTCGGGTCATTAGACGTGCCCCTAGCGGGCTGCCAGCCAACGACACCTGGAGGTGCGCGCGCAGCTCGGCGAACGCCTGTTTCACGCCCCTGGAAACAATTGTTCTTATTGTTTTACGTCGTAGCAACATCTAAGTTCATATCAGGACAGGCACCAACTTGTGACAGTGCGCACATATTGCGATTTTTTTTATGATGCCCCACTGGGAAACCAAGCTGTCAGCACCATGACCTGATATCCCACACAGTCGCATTATCCTGATACTGTATTAACCAGTCCTTGTCCTATACTATTAATGCCAAGCGCCAGGCGACAAGTAGTGACAAGTATCATTTTTGCAAGTCATTGGTTTGACTCGGCTGGGATTCGAACTACCGACCTTCTGTACTTAGTTAGGATTACCGGACGATGGTCATTAGAAATGTGTAGGCCCTATCTAGATCCTTGTCTGATAAATCTGGATCTAGTTTTATGCCCTAGCAATATTTAAGGTAATATCAGACCGCTTAATAAATTAATGAGTTCAATTTTTATTGTATTTTATACTTTTCTTAAGACCAATGCTACGACGCTGACAAAACATACATGGGATGAAAGTGGTCTCCGGAAAAAAAACGCGGAAATCAAACCAAGGCAGCGAATTTCCGCAAAAACGCGTATTTCCCCCCAATGGATTAGCACTGTTAGGGAATCGCGGAAAAATGGCGGAAGCCAAGTTTCAACTTTCTTTGTTGGGGCTATATTATCGGCCATATCATCGGCATATGTAACTTTTTTCTTTGGGTTTTATGTTCTGGCACCATTCAAGGTCATACAAAAAAGGGATTTGAGCTAACCAATTATTGTCATATACCACCGATTCCTTGGCATTTTGCATGTTATTCGGTAAATATACAAAAGAAATCGCGGAAATCCGCGAAACCCCTGAGATCTTTCATCCCTGAATATATACTATTCAACGAATAAAATTTACATTTGCTATTTTATAATCTTTAAACATACCCAAGTTGGTGCAGTGAAGGGTCGGGGAGCTTTGGGTCGATCTCGGCCAGTTCCCAACACGGCAGGTGGACGCCAGGTGGCCTGTTCTTGGGGGTCACGCGGGGTGCCACCTTTATGGTGAGGTCTTCGCAGAGTCCAATCTGCAGGAGACAGTACACAGGCTGGTCGGCAGACGCCGGAAGTGATGCCGCCTGGTCCAGCGTCACCAGGAACTCACCGAACAGGTCTACAACAAAGCACACCAGATGGGATGGCCGAATGAGTTGAGCGTCCGTCTCCAGTTTTGGTAGATGTGGGATTCAAACACACAGGTTAGTTCGAACCATGGTCGAGTCAAACCAATGACATAAGAATTTATACTTGTTGCTTCCTAGCCAGGCGCTCGGCATGATTAGATAGGGCAAGGACTGGTTGCGCTCAGTGTCAGGATAATATGGCTGAGTCGGATATGTCATGGTGCTGGCGGCCTGGTCTCCTAGTGGGACAGCACTATAAAGTTGCCATGAGTGCACACTGTCATAAGTAAGTACCCGTCCTGATATGACCTTAGATGTGGCCAGGACGTAAAACTTCAATAGCCAACCAATACAACAAAGCTCATCTTATTACAAATACAGGTTATTCTATCTGTATTACTAAACAATCTGAGGGTTAATTCTCTACAAAGAATTCATCGTGTGCGATTATCCAAAAACAGCATATGAAAAATGCAAATCGACAACTGACCTTGCTTCAGGAAGAATTTGACAAGAGTTCCACTTGAGACTACCAGAGGGCAGTCAAGACAGGTGATCTCCCGAATCCACGACTTGAATGCCAACACCACCATCTCCTCAGTTAGTCCAGATGGCTACAGCATGAAAAATGGAAGGTTTTAAAGGGCCTGTAACCTGACCAACATAGCTTTACTTACAGGAATGAAAGTGGTCAAAAACCCACGGAAATCTATGGTGAGCTTATCTGTAAATAATGTTGCTCCAATAATAGCATAATTATCCTAGTAATAATAACAGTTAATATTATTATTGTTCAATAGAAAAAGACCCGCACATATTCTCTTCAAGCGCTTTGACTATGGCTTATAATCTAAGGAAATCTACCTATCTCATCAAAGAATGTGCCATTTGAGCTATAACCCAGTAGGTAAGGACTGATCAGTTCAGGAGCATATTCGAACTTTAGAATTACTTAACTAATGTTATAGAAAATGCATAGGAGGAACAATAGCGGTATTGACCGATCCCACACTTGCGGGGCACTACCATCGAGTGCGTGTAGTTTCGCCTTTGAATGCAATCAACGTCAGTGCTGAGAGATCTGCGATTGCACTAAATGCGTAGTGAACCACTGGAGGTGCAGACACTCGCCAGCACAGCTGGACTCACTGGCAAACTTTTCCCACACAGTACTGAGAGATCTACAATTGTTCCACAGTTGGCCATCCATTTTTGGCATCTATCTCTGTCTGCATCCTTGTTCGGAATTACATGAATACTTAGTGGAATATTACTTTAACTATCTTATTCATTTTTGCATCCAGGCACCCAACAGCAAACTATACTGCATTGATAGAGTATTTCCCAGGATCAGATCTGCAACTAACTTCAGTTTAAAATCAAGATGGCGTGAGTGTGAGATCAGTAGATTAGTAATATTAATAGTAGTAGTAGTAATATAATAATAGCAACAGTAGATGTAGGAATAATAATATTATAATAATTTAAATACATACCACAGCAAAGAGCGAATGCAGCGTGATGCCAATGACACCAGGTGGCGCAACAGTAATACCATGTTCCTCTACCAGCGGTTTCACACATACCCGCCCTGTAACCGGTAGAGACATCTGGCGGCGCAGTAAGTCACTAATCACCATGTGACCTGGTAGAGGTCCCTTTGTGGCACCTAACTTCACTCGAGCAATTGCAAGCCCACTCGGGCCAAAGTATGTGTAGGAGTTGTCGCTGCCGAGCAAGACTACACGCACAATAGTATGCGCTTCAACTTCCAGCTCTTCTAGTACACTGTCAATGCTGTGCTTACTATGTGGATCAATTCCTTGCGGCATTTTCTTCAGCATAGTTTTTGTCAGCGCCTGATCTCTCTCTGCCGGAGTCTTCGATAGGCACAGAGACGCCAGGAACGTTCTGGGCATGGCGTCAACATCGACCATATACCCATGATGTCGCAGCATGTCGAAGTAGCTCGCCATGGAAATGTAGACACAGGTCGGTTGGTGTCCAATCAAAACAGGTGGGATTTCTTCAGCAGACGAAGCATCGCTAAGACCGCCCACAGCCAAGGCGCCATCTTTAACTTTGGCAAACGCATCCAGCTCCACACATGGCTGAACCCGCAGCGAACAAGTGGACACCATGTTCTCTGGAAGAATCTCACTTTTGTAAGAGTATGCATCGAACAGTTTCTCCGTGAATAAACCATCACCATTCATGTCAGTCGGTTTTGTGCCAAAAAGAAGGCTGTGGAAATAACCTAGTAGTCTGTGAAACACATCTTCGTTTGTGTCCCGGTTTGAACTGCTATTTTCCTTACAAGGGCTTACCGAGGACTGTAAGCCCATAGAGCTTTGTGGTTGTTCTGCTGCTGCTGATGTTGCAGCAAGAAATTCAGTTGTCGGAGACGGTTGATGGAATGAAGGATCTTGGGAAGACTTGGGTTTTATTGAGCTAGGTTTCCGAGATGATGCTAAAATACTGCGCCTATCTTTAGGAGCTATGTAAAGTTCTGTCATTTGATCAAGAACGCAACAACTTCCTTCCGGTTCCATAGATCCTGTAATGATATGAACTTCTTTGTTAAAATGAGACTGCAATTTAGCATTAAACACCGCTATGATTACAGTAGTGTTATACTTATACTTATCCTCTTCTGTTTATATATTTAGGCATAACAGCCTGTTAACAGATTAGTCTATATTGTACCTGTCTTCAGCTATCTTTATGATCTGTGAACCCTTGCCAGGTGCAGACAATTTCTCAATGTCCAAACTGTCTTTGTTTCATGTATTTTTCCTGCCGATGACAAGACACTTATGATGCCATGACAACATTGATTTGTATAGAGTTTCTGCTGAATTTCTTTTAACGAATTTCTTTTGTTTTTCCCTTTTTAGTCAAATCACATCTTATTTTGAGGATGCAAGTTTTAAGGCTTATTATGCAAGGCAATAAACCATCTCCATTTATGTCCATATCTACCTTTTAAGTCTATTCAATAAACAATCTTCATTTATTTTTCTTCCTAAACTTCAGTGCTGGTGATAACTACTTCTCCTATGTTATTCTGATATGTATTTTGCTATATATGTTAGCTCTAGTTAGAGTGATAACTGCTTGTCATCCAACAGTCTTCCAATATCCACACAATCTTTACTTTCCTATTGAAATGTTAACTCTAGTGATGGTGAGAACTGCTTCTCCTTCAAGATTCTTCCAGTGTTTACACAATCCTTTTTTTATTTTTGTTATTATTTAACTGTTAGCTCTAGCGATAGTGATAACTGTTTCGCTTCCGAGGTTCTCTGAATATTGATAAATCATTATTTTTCTATCTAAATGTTAACTCTATTGATGGTGACAACTGCTTCTCTTCCGGGGTTCTCGGAGTATTCAGACACTCTTTATTTTGCTATCTACATGTAAGCCATAGGGATGATCATAACGGTTTCACTTCCTAAGTTCCTCAAGTATTCACATAATCTTTACTTTCCTATCTACATTCTAGCTCTAGTGGCGGCGATAACTGCTTCTATTCCTAGGTTCTCTGAGTACTCACACAATCTTCATTTTCCTATCTAAATGCTAGCTCTAGTGACGGAGTATTCATACAATCTTCATTTTCCTATCTAAATGGTAGCTCTAGTAACGGTGATAACTGCTTCTCCTGGGTTCTTTCAGTATTCATACAAGCCAGGCAAAAGTCATTCAGTGATGTCACAATTTAAAATATTACCGCTACTCACCAATCCGGGTAAAAATGCATATATTGCTAGTAACCCATAGAGGCATGACCTGTCCTTTCCAGGCAACCCTGACCTGGTCCAGAAGGTGCTGCTCCAGGTACTCGGCATGGAGCTCCTAAAAACAAAACACAAACTGGGTTCATTATCACATTCTCAAAATGCAATACAGGACAAAACACTAGAATGGTTGGTTGGTTGGTTGGTTGGGTGTTGGAGTGTTATGTCCTTGCAACAACTAAATATGTCAGTATTTATAAAGCAAATGCAAAACATCATCGAATTTGCTTGATTTGTTCAATGTTTAACTTCCATCATTTCTTTCATATTTAACTTGCTCATTTTTACTTTGCTTCGCGCTCAAGTTATGTTTTATTTTATTTTCAATGTCCTTGTTTATAAAGGAAAAAGTAGTATACAACAATTAAACGAAAAAGTAAAGCTTGTTTTATTTAATGACGCCTCTAGAGCACATTGATTGTCATATCTTCAGCTATTGGACGTCAAAAATAGGGTCATTCCAACATATTTCTTTGGAGGAAACCCGCTGCCACCATATAGGCTACTCTTTCCGATAAGCAGCAAGGGGTCTTGTATATGCACTTTCCCACAGACAGGACAACACATACAAGCCTTTGATGGACCAGTTGTGGACCATTGGTTGGAATAGAAAATAGCCCAAACTGCAAATGGGTTCACTGAGCAGGATCGATAGGATGACCAACACCTTCATAGGTGGACACCCTACCGCCTGAGCTACGTCCTGCTCCCACACGACAACAAAACGAGAAGGTTTGACATCCGAGTGCATAAAATTCTTAACAAGTAAAAGTAAAACTAATATCCACACTAACCAGAATTTCCCAGTCATCAACGGATAAAGGCTCCACAAACAATCGTTTACAAACGGGGACATTATCAACCCTCGTTATGACAACCTGAAATAAATATATATCCTTAATGAGTATCATCTGGAACAAATTTTACTTACCTTTACAAACAGTTGGTAAAATTCAATGCCATATCAATTATTGCATTAAGTATATTCACGAAGCAAACATAATCAATCAGCAATGCATGTACAAACACGAAGATTACCCCCCACCCCTTGGGGGATGCCAACCAAAAACACCCTATCATATTTTATGGCAAAATAAAATTCGAATTCAAATCAAAGTTTTATGCATCATGGTTTCAAACACAACATAAATTACTAACAAAAGCTGCTTAGGCCAACAAGATTCTCTAGTAAATAACACAGGGAAACTAAGTTGAATATGTGAATGGTAGAATCGTCTGGTATATTACTTGAAGGAAGGGCATAAACACATTTGAAGTATAAATTAAATCACAAATTTCCGAAACAAAAACACTGACCTACATTTGATCCTACATATCCAGCTTAGATACTGGTGTATTTGTTGCTGCATAAAGGTGGGATGCTAAGTCAATTTAATAGATCCTGGTATACGAAAGACCCTATAACACTAAGACGGCTCACTCCCTATCTCTCCCATGGTAATGTAAATTTTGCGGTGCCATCTTGTGATCAGCCCGTCTGCTGGCTGGTCTTTCACATGTAAACACATCGGCCTACAAGGCAAGAGGGTGAGCTTAAAATAAAAAAATTGAGATTGTCTGTCATTTGTATTTGGCCGATGTTGCACCTACTGCCTGGTCCCCACCTCCCTCTGCCCCCCTCCTTCATTCCCCCCTCCCCCCTCCCGGCTTCACTGCCCTCCCCCTCCCTCCTCCCCTTCCCTTCCATCTCCTCCCCATCTCCGTCCCACCCTCCCCTGGTGTCACCACCCTTCCCCTTCCCTTTCCACCCTTCCCTATCTCCCTCCTCATTCACCTTACCCAGCGCTCTCACACCATACCTCCCTCCCCCTTCCTCCTCCTCCTTCCCCCCTTCCTCTCCTCACGCGCCTCACTCGGCGCTCTTACACCACACCTCCCTCCCCCGCCTCCGTCCCTCTCTGCTTCCCCCTCCCCTCTTCCTCCCCCGCACTCCATCTTCCTCCCCCCACACTCCCTCTCCCCCATCACCTCAGTCGGCGCTCTCACACCACACATCACGACCCTCTCCCCCTCCCTGATGTAAGCAGGGGGGTGGGGGGTGGGGGGGAGAGAGGTACCCACAGGTTGCGTGTTGCTACTCCTATAGAACTCCCACCACCACCGCTACCCCCACCCAGCCCCTCCACCTCACCCACCATACACACATTCTATGTGGTGGGGGTTGACGGTGTGTGTGGTTGGGGTGTATGTGGGTATGGTGGGAGTGTAGGTGTAGGTGTGTGTGGTGGGTGTATAGGGTGGAGGTATAGGTGGTTTGTGGGGTCTTGCAGAGCGGCACATCACAATCTTTAGTATCCCCAATCCCCAGCACACACCTACACCCTCACCACAGCCCTAAACCTCCACCACACACACCTAAACCCTCAGCACACACCTATACCCCCAGCACACACCTATACCTCCACCACATCCCTAAACCCCCAGCACACACCCCACAACACACACACACACCTACACCACCACCACACACATACACCCTCACCACACACACCTACACCTCAACTACACACACCTACACCCCCGTGACACAGACACCACACACTTACACCCCCAGCACACACACACCACAGACCTACACCACCAGCACACACATACCGACACCCCCAACACACATACCTACACCCCCACCACATCACTAAACCCCCACCACACCCCTACCATATCCCTAAACCCCCACCACACACCTACTAAGCGACAGCAGGGTTTCTTCTGACACTCCAATGCTATCAAAATGATCAAACCCACCACCTGGTCCGCTGGCTGTTCTCTTGATTACACAGTACAGGCTGAGTGAGCCGTCTTAGTGTTATATGGTCTTTGGTATAACTGAATCGTCTGGTGTCTAGCCTTTCGACATGCATGCTCAAAGTAATTGTTCCTTCTTTTTACTTTAAATACCTCTAAAGTTATCCATTTATTTAAAAAAAAGAGAATAAAAAAGTTTCTTCAAACTAAATAAAGTATGGTAGGTTATGGCGATCAATTTAATATATTTATCTAAATGAAATGACAAACTCAAAACCATCAGCTTTTGAAACTTTCAATACAAACCTCTGCACCATCAAGGATCCCTTGTTTAGCAGCAAAAAGACTATTGATTTCAACAATCTCATTGTTGCCTCTTGATGTAGAGATATCGCCATGCCAAGTTGCGTACATGGGCAAGCCTTCTTCTGCTTCAAGTTTGAAAACCAGCAACTGGAATGAAAATAACACAATGAAAAAAATCGTGACAATTAGATTACTATATAAATTAGCTTCTCTAGTAAATAACACAGGGAACCAGAAGTTGAATATGCCAATGAAAATCGCTTCTGGTATATTACTTGAAGGAAGGGCATGAACACATTTGAGCCTTTGTCAAGAGAGGGATGTGGTGGCTCTTTATGCGTTTTGTTAGTGATAAACTAGACTCGATTGGAGCAAGTGAGTATTTACTATTAAGTTAGAATTAGGTGTCTTGAAGAAAACACAGTAGCGAGATTATGCATTGCTTGGGCTGGTTTGTTAGGAAGGTCTAGCTATTTTCTTTTTCAAACATTTATTCTTCTGAATATAACGAGCGTTAGTGCTGAAACAGTATATTGTGGCATTTGCTCAATTTCTAACAATAGTGGGAGGGAGTAGATTGTAGGGTAGTTCTAAAAGAAAAAAGGGGGTGCTAAAAGGTGCTTTCCTAATGGTAATATGAGACAGAGAGTTAGAGAGTGAATGAGAGAGAGACAGAGAGAGAGAGGGAAGGGAGGAGAGAGAAAGAAACAGAAAGAGACTTACAAAACAATATGTAAATATTAAATCATGGACCCCCCCCCCCACCCCAACCTTTCAGATAGGATATATACAATTAACAAATTGAGAGGATAAGTCAAGTATTAGGCATTACAACAAATGCTGCTAAATTGGATAGATCTATACAAATCCGAATATTGAACTAATACAAACAAAACTAAAGCCATATATGGTACTGGAATGAGGTCACGAGATTGACCTAATTGGTCAGTGCCCTCTCTACCTAATGGCTGTCTCAAAGTAGGTGTCCAAAGGGATGGGTAATAAATTCACTGATTATTCTGAATATGCTGTACCAAAGAATTAGTTAATGCACCAGTACCTAAGTTGGATATATAGAATCAAATATAAGTAATTGTTTTGGTTTTGAAAAAAATAAGTTTCATCGGACCATGCAAATCTAACCATACCCATTTCCCAGCCCAACAAATGTTATTAACCAGAGGATATAAAATAAGTCAAAGTGACTCTGGCTATGGCTCTAACACTAGTCTGAGCGCCCAGATTTATCTAAATCTAAATGCAGATGGTATAAGATGTGCTGATTAGATTGATGTGAATGCAAGGCTAGATAAAAGATTAACATCTTAATTTGTTATATATATTTTTTTAGTTGGTATTCTGTGCTGATTAGATTGATATGAATGCAAGGCTAGATAAAAGATTAACATCTTAATTTGTTATATATATTTTTTTAGTTGGTATTCTATGTTTCAAACGAGAGCTGAGATGAGCTGAAACTAGCAAATTTCATAACTGCACCCAGTGTCTTAGCATTAGCCATGTGCTTCATGGGGGGTTGTTTTTCTTCCACGCATCCCACAATGGAGGGTGTGGCTGGAATGGTGATCTAGTCTATAGAGAATGGCCCTGATAAATCGGTCCATTCTTTGGATTGAAGATTCAACTTTGGGGGTGGGGGGTTGTAGAAGCGGGGAGTACTTTACAACAATTTAATGAAGAGTAGTTGGAGCGGACTTGGATCACTCCAGTCCTTTGGTAGCAGTGCACTCGTGTCCAGCAGCCGATGATTCAGGAGGAAGGGATAGGAAAAGGTGGGTTCTGCAGCAAGAAAAAAAGTGAAAAAGGAAAAGAGCCCCATTCAAGCAAACAACTCCCTTGATCAGGTGGAGGAGTACATGCAGTAAGCCCGGAAGAAAAGAAAAAGAGGTAGAAAGTGAAATGCCAGGTGGCTCCCCCTCCTGGAACTCTTTTCAGACATAATCAAGGAGGAGCTGGGTATGGCAGAGAGAAGGTGTGGACGAAGTGGAATCCGCACAGTCTAATTTATTATGCATTCAACACTAGAGTAGGTACGTGCACGTCCGCGCTGCTACGCGACGGCCATTTTCTGCCAAATAGCTGTTCCCGGAAAAAACGTTCTAATAACAGAGGGGTGCCCCAAAATGCTTGCTTTTCATTGGCCCTTAGGGGGTATCCTCATGAATTTCAGCCTATGACATGGATAAAATATCCATCTACATCCTCGTGTTTACAATTTGCAAATCCGTTCACGTTTTCTGTGTCTGTGCACATTCAGAAGATTTGACTTGATTTCAACACTCTACCTTCTGACAAATTCAGTGAGATATATCGATTATTAAGCAAGTTAGAACAAAAATTGACTAAATATTTAGATTTTGGGTGACACGATTGTAATGCTAAAGCATTGAAACAAAGGTAGAAAATTACACGCCATTACGGTGATTACCAAAATTGAAATAGCTCTAGCACCCTTAATAATCAACCGATTGACATGATTGTTGGATTTTCTTGTATGGTTTTCAAAGCTCTTTCCACTAATGCAATCCATTTTCAGATTGGTGTTGTTTTGTCCACATTGCTAACTAGAGGCCAGTGATAGTGCAACTTCTTTATATTATAGAAAGTCTTTGACCCGACTTTGAGGTACATCGGCAATACTCCTGAGCGATAATAGATCTACGTCATTAAGCATCGGCTATGTCACCTTATTTTTGTCGATGTTAGCTGTCCAAGACAGGGGTATTTTGATGAAGCAGTTGCGACTGGCGCATACAGAGATGCATGCCCCGTGGGACTGCATGTTGTTATAATACTTGGTCAACAACTTGGACTTGGACCATTCGCTGGTGTCAACAAAACATGGTTTAAACGCGGGAACAAGCTCAGGTTGTTTATTATTCCCCGAAGACGTTTGGTGGCGCTTCGGTGCGAGACCGCCCTCGTAGCGACATCTTTAGGCTAAGCTTGGGAACGATGCTATACCTTGTTTTGGGATATCGACCACTTCACAGAAGTCTCTTATCGTTGTTGTTTGTTAGAATTTTGCATCCTGGAAACATCTGAAGTCATATCAGGACGGAAGTCAACTTGTGACAGTGCACAGTCATGGCCACGTTATAGTGGTGTCCCACTGGGATACCAGACAGCAGACTGCTCTCGCTCCCACTCAGGCACATTATGATCTAGATTTTAGTAAATAAAAGATTCACCCCGTGCTTCCAGAATCCAGTACAGGGCAGATAAAAGATTCATCCCGTCCTTACAGGACAGGGGTGAACCATCACGTAGTCTAAATAATGTGGAAAATAGCTTTAGTATGGAACCAGAAGTTCAATATCTGATCCCAATACCAAATGTCAATTACAGCAGCAATGAACAAAAAATTAACTAATGCTGCAAACCACCATCAAAATCTTAGGCCTGCAGCAGCTCATCACTGAAAGCACAAGGATAAGCAACAATAGCTCAACAATAGACCTAATACTAACCAACTCCAACCATGCCACAAAATGGGGCACTAGAAGCTAGGTATAAGCGACCACAAACTGGTATATGTAATAGGGAAAAGCTCAAAAGCACAAATCACTATGAATACAAAATGGGCAGGTCCTTAAAAAACTACTCAGAAGATACATTAAAAAATCATCTGCACCAAAAGATAAATAACATCACAAAAAACATAGATGATGTTAATATCTATTGGGACAACATCACAGAAATAAGAAAATCAACTCGACAATAAAAACAATTGCTAACTTAATAACTGATATTGCAAACAGTATCAATAAAAAGAACCTAGTGGGTGCAGCGTTCATAGACTTCAGCAAAGCGTTTGACACGGTGGACCACCCTATCCTAAGGAGCAAACTAACCCAAATGGGAATAAGGAGTAACAGGAAAATGGCTAGCGAGCTATCTAGAAAACAGAAAGCAATGCACCACAGTAAATGGATCCATATCCAATGAGGAAAAGATAACTTGCGGAGTACCCCAAGGGTCAGTCCTGGGGCCACTTCTCTTCCTCATATATATTAACGATCTAAACAACTGGCTAGAAATTGAAAACATCCAACTATATGCAGATGACACCGTGGTATATGCTGCAGGCAAAACAACCGAAGAAATAGAAATGAAACTGAATCTAACACTAACAAAACTAATCGAGTGGTGCCAACTAAATAGGATAACCATAAACAACAGCAAGTCAAAAACAGTACTATTTGGTACCAGGCTAACAAGTAATGAGAAAATAAAGTGTCTTCTGGGAAACACCGAACTAGAACAAGTAGACAACTACCGATATCTGGGAGTGGATCTAGACAGACACCTAAATTATGACCTCTGCATAACAAATACTATCAAAAAAGTAAACCATAAAATATGGCTACTGGCTAAACTGAGATACTACATGACTGAAAGCATGGCAATTAAAATATATAAAGGCATGATCCTCCCCTACTTTGACTATGGCGATGTAGTATACATGGGAGGAAATACAAAACTATTAAACAAACTACAGGTGCTACAAAATAGAGCCCTCAAAGTATGCCTTCAGGTGAACAAAAGATATCCCACAATCGAATTACACAAAAAATGCAATGCAACACTACTAACAAGTAGAAGGGAAACGCACCTCAAAATACTGGCGCACCATTACACCACAAAACCAGGCTACACAGCAACCCCCCGTAGGGACACCAGGCAAATGGCAGCCCCAGTGCTACTGACAGCAATAAGTAACACCAGCAATAAGTAACACCAAAATTTATGAGAGAAGTGTATTTGCCATGGCGGCACATGCCTGGAATAATCAACCCACACAACAACGGGCAATCAAAAGCATGGACCACTATAAAAGGTCCTTAAAGAAAACATAATACACAACCACCTACTGAAGAAACAATATCTCACCTGATCTTGGGCGCAGTCACTGCTTGCTGTGTTCTGGCACAAAAAGCAAAAGACCGGCCAGAAAAGATGGTAGATATTACAAATACGGAAACTAGCCCTACTAAGTACTAAGGAATTCGAAATGACTATCACCATAGGGCACAGTCCGTCTGGGTATGTGTACTGGCACAAACCAAAGCAGAACCAGGCAGGCCACGGTCATGCATCCGAATCACCCTGAAATACGAAATGGCTAACCATACAACACAGCCACCCCACCTAGTCGCAGTCCTGAAGGGTCCAGGGGAGTTCTGGCACACTGGTGTACTATCTAAGGACAGGGCATGGGTGAAAGGATGCTGTAACAAACCACAATGGGATGGGATCCTCTCCCACAGGCCTGTATGTCATCTGCGTAGATGTACATAGTAGGCTAAGTTATCATATACAGGTTAGGAAAAAACTTGAAAATTAAAAAAAAAACTAATATAGAAACTACTAACACCCAAAACCGCAAAGGTTGGCCTGAGAAAGATCAGGTAAAGACTCCTGAGTGCGGGACCAGACCAATCTATTACCACAGCTGTCCAGCGTTGAAAACAAGCACCCTCACGGGAGCTTATACGTTATGGGCAGAAATAAAAAACTTGTCACAAAAAAAAACCTCATGAGATGTGCCCCATAAAGAAAGGAAAAATACAAAAAAAAAAAGAAAAGACCCTTGGGTAGACAAAGACCTGCTAACACTCATCACAACCAAAAGTAAACTGGGTGATAAAGCAAAGCGCACAGAAACAATAGAAGACAAACTAGCTTACCATATCGCCAGAAACAACTCTCAAAGCTGTGAGAACAGCAAAAAAGAAATACATAATAAAGCAGGACAAAGACTGGGGAAGCAACGCAGACAAATTCTGGGAAAATGTAAACCTAATATTCCCAAAAAATAACAAAGAAGAGCATACAAACTTCCAAGATATTGAAGGGGCAATGCTCACAGACAAAGATGCAGTTTACAAACTGAACACACACTTTGCCACAATAGGGCAAAAGCTGTCAGATTTTTTTTTTTTAAATGGGTAAAACAGATCAGGAACTGTGCAGAACGAAATCCCCACCTGCAAAACGGATATGACAGAAGTAAACAAATTAATAAATGACACAGACACGAATAAGCCAAGTGGAATAGATGAAATATCAACCAAAATACTGAAAGAGGCACTCCAATCCATCCCGGTCACTATAGTAGACCTATTCAACATCTCCTTTGAGCAGGAGCGTTTTATCTCAGCCTGGAAAATGGCAACCATCACCCCCATCCACAAAAGTGGAGACAAACAAAACATGGGAAACTACAGGCCAATATCAATTCTTCAAACCCCAGGCAAGCTCATTGAAAAAGTGTTACATAGACACATAAATGAACACCTGGAAAAAAACCGATATACTAAACGAAAGACAAGGGGGCTTCAGGAAACTGCACTCCACATCAAAAACAATAGCTAACCTAACAAATGACATACTGGCATCAATGAACCAAAAACAATTAGTTGGAGCAGCCTTCATTGACTTCAGCAAAGCATTTGACACAGTAGATCATAAAATACTACTGGAAAAACTCAAAACCATGGGCATAAAATCCAACACTATGGATTGGATAAAATGCTACCTGAGCAACAGGGAACAGAAAGCAAAATTAAACAATACACTATCAGACAACCAACCTATCACATGTGGTGTACCCCAAGGGTCAGTGTTAGGGCCACTACTTTTTATAATCTATATAAACGATCTAGAAAAATGGTTGCAAACTGAATGCCTTCAAGTTCAACTATATGCAGATGACACAGTCAAATACGCAAATGGCACCATAGAAAAGGAGGTAATAACTAAACTAAATAAACTCCTACTAAAACTAGACGAATAGTGTGAGTCCAACAAAATAACCATCAACACAAGCAAATCAAAAACAGTACTCTTCTCGTATAGAGAAATGCCAGAAAGAATACTACACTGTAAGTGAGGAAACCAAACATTAGAAAATGTAGACCATTACAAATACCTAGGCCTTGAGTTGGACAGCCAACTAAACTACAACCTATGTATAAATAAAATTATCCAAAAGTAAACCACAAACTGTGGCTATTTGCAAAGCTAAGAGACTACATGACACAAGAAATGTCAATAAAAATCTTCAACAAGCCTGGGTACCCGGGCATATATGCTATGGACAGTATAAATACAGCCTCAATAAAAATGGCTACTTTTATCGGCACAGAGTTGGTGAAATGAGCGAGAATCCAACAAGGCAAGATGGGGGCGATTTCACTTTTAAAGTCCATTAAACTACATGTTTGATTATATTTTTCAAATCAGAGTAGCGGGTAAATATGAAGAATATATTTTGCTTCTTGAACTAAGAATTTAGCCGAACCATTCATTTTCCCACCATGTCGAAATTCAACAACAACTAAGGGACATTTTTATATCAAAATACAACTTTATTCACGATTATGTTGGAACATGAAGAGCATTCATTATTGTAGTAAAAGGTACAAAAACTATTCAAAATAAAGACAAGTTTGATTATGGTATATATGCTGTATTCATATACTAAAATGGTCATGCTTAATAGCTACAAGAAAAGTAATTCCATTTTACTATAAAAACAAAAAAGCCCCCCCAAAAAAAACCCAGAAAAGTGGATACATATGTGGAAAGCTCATAGTCATAGAACGTTATGAATATGAATGAGCCATGGCTGGTGAATTTTGTCCCACCTGGCTAAATATTGTGCTGCGCAGATCACGTGGTAGACAGTGGGTGACAGACAGTCCACCGATGGCCCAGTGACGACCTCGACTGATAGGCGTGGATAGGGTGGTGATATCAGGGAGTCTAGATGGTGTAATGGTTAGCACACTGGGCCAGAATAGCACACTGGCCGGAGAGGTGCGCTCGATTCCCGCTCTAGGCGCAATATTTTCCATTTTCATCACCCCAACAACACTAATAAACGCTCATATTATGGATTACCTACAGACATGAGTACATTATTTACATGGAGATAATTTATCTAGTACTTTGACTTGTTCTTCGTCTCTGAGGTATTCCTTCAGTTCTCGTTCAGTCAGGTCATGTTCACACAACTCAGTAGAATTGAGATCACCCAAATAAATAAAAGGCTTCTCTTTGGGCACTGGCTTCAATGCAGCTTCTCTAGATTTCTGCCGGTTGATTCGATAACAAAGCGGAGTGAAAATATCCTCGGGAATCTTTCTCTTCCTATTGTTAGTAAGATTTTGGTCTTGATTGTCTGCTTCACGTGCTGTACTGTCCCCCTTCTCCTCACCTGATAGATCACCAGGGGCTTTTGTTGTGCATGTTTTAGCCTCAACAGGCGTTGTAGTGTCACACTTATCCATATCTGGATCATCATCAGAGTCCTGATGGCTTAGTTTGTAATCTCTGATCGCATCATGCAAAAGAGTCTTCTGATAAGCGAGAACATCGTCCATGTGATGAAGCAGGCCAAGCTTGGTTAGATCAGAATCAAGCCAGGGAACATTGGATCCAAGATCCAACAGTAGCTGCATAGTCTTTGTAACTAGTTTCATGGTGGATTTAGGGAAGGCACTTTTAACCTTTAATTCAGCTGAAAACTTTGGCAACGACAGAACCTTCCTGCAGCCTTCCTTACATCTATGGGCATCATAGGCCACAAATATGGAAGCCTTGACCACTGCCCTTGTGGGTTGACCTTCCACTGCCCATGTGCTTTTCAGCAGCTGAATTATACTGATTGCTGTCGTTTTAAGAGACTCCGGAAGCCCCCACTCTCTGATCTGCACAGGCACAAGCTCCTCGATATCAGGCGTTGTAATTTCTATATCCAGCAGTTGCTTCACTATCCTTACCCAGTAGACAACTTCCTTTAGCAGGCGCTGGCCTGTGTTTGCTATGCAGGAGATTGCAATTGGCCACGAGTGCAGCCTGCCGACAATGTAAAGGCATGCTATCGCCACAGTCTCTTTCACGTGAGCTTTTAAGTGCATGATCCGCCCAGACTGATAGACCCTCTCGAACATCAGCCTAGCCTCTTCGATCATCGGTGCGGTGAACCTTAACACCTGGCCCATTTCGCTAACTTTGCGCATGCCCAGGATCTTTGGCTTGGAGACATTGTTTCGCACATAGAAGCGGTTTGGCAAGGAAATGTAGTCGCCGGAAAACCCAGACGCTTGCCCACTCTCGGCAAAGGGCTGGTAGTGGACAAGGGAGCTGTCCTCCACCACCAAACCACATGCCTCACACACGCACTGGGCCCTACAATCGACATCACCACTTTGGGAATGGACTGCCAATTCCCCACACGAAGGGCACTTGGTTCCAGCCTCTGAGGACATTTTGGCGCTGAAGCTCCTCGGAATGTGATGCAATGAACGGTGCTCCTTAGTTCATCTACATCACAGTCAACCTAGAAATGTACAAACAAAAATATTAAATTCCCTTTTGCTGAAATATAAAAGAAATGTGTGTGTGTGTGTGGGGGGGGGGGGAGGGGTGATGATGACACTGATAGTAATATTATTAATAGGCTGTATAAAGTGAATATTATTTCAGTCTACCAACGGGTTTGTGAATTATTGCAAATTTAATTCAAATAGTTGAATGTTTCAAGAACAACCCCACGATTCACCAATTGAGTACTAATATTCACTGTTTTAAATAACCTAATATTAAATCAAGATTATGTCTCTCCCTGTATAGAGGGGGTGTAATGACGTCACAGGACAACTTTTGGTAGCCATATTGGATTACATACAGAAGGCTTGCAACTATCTACATTGTGCTTATTTACCGATTTGTTGGTTTATTTGTCACTGTTTTGAGCAGTTTGGCCCCAGAAGTTGTTGTTAAAGTGCTGTTAGTAAACACATTGGATGCAAACTTCCCAGAACCACTCAGAACACAAGGAAACTGTTTTACTGCATCAGCATACATTCACAACATGGCTAGGCAAGGGTGCATGTAATCCAAGATGGCTGACCGCTGAGTGATGACGTAGAATACACTCCCTCTATATGTTTTTTTAATGTTAAAAAAGAAAGCCATCGCCCTCGTAGTGTTGCTGGATCGAATGGACTAATATTCAGAAATACGGGCTACTCGCCGAGACAGACCCGCATTTGCCACCATTTGCGGGGCCGGGTTACCTGCTGTAACGTGTTGCTAGGAGATGCCGATTGCGACTTTCCTAGCAACGGTGGAGGGTCGAGCACTCGGGCTCAGACCCATTGGACGTGTTTTTGCACGCTCTGATGTTTTAGACGAGATTTAGGCCTTTATTGTCGGAATTCTGAATTGTTCTTAAAGTAATCATGGTGGGAAGGGTTGTATTAATGCTATTCATTATTATTAGCGAAACCGATTGTATCAGGAGGGTAAGAATAAAGCCGTGAGCTCTTAAAAGTGATTGGAATGTTCCTTGCATTCTTTACTATTCTCCAGTCCTTATGTATATTAACCGCTATGGTCAACTTGATATTGATATTCGATTAGTCTATATGTAATTAAGGGCCTTCTGCCTGGTAGGCCTTAAGCAGCCGATCAACACTTCTGCGGGGATATAATAGACACATTATCAAGAAAAACCTGAATTAACATAATGATATTTAACTGAGTAAGACATTAACGTAGGCTGTTTATAAGTGACAGCGGTGACACAACATAGGGTGTCGGCCTAGATCTGGATTAACTAAAGCATATTAACACACACCGAACGGCGGGGAGGAGAGCCAGTTAGTCATAACAATAAGTAACTCCTTTATTATATAAATGCGGGGGAGGGACAAACCCTATATCTGTGGTACTCTGGCTGTCCACCCTTAGCCTGGGAATTACACTGACGGAGGCGGTCAACCTGCAGACGGGACGAGAGGCAGCGGCTGCCCGCGGCAGGCCCAGGAAATTCACTCGGAAATCATTATGGAAATTAACATTAGGCTTGCCTTAGGCGGGGGCGAAATAGCCGAACCGTTAAATATGCATTTAAGATAATTGATATATATATATACAGTAGGTGAAAGTGAAAAATCAATAGGGAATGAGCTAGCCTAGTCATTCAGCATTTAATATTGTTAAATATTCTAATTGTAAATTAAGGACTGGCAAATCAACACCACGACACCGGCACCGCGTTGTCGTTGAGTACTTGAGAGAGAAAACCAATAAACAAACAAAAATCTTTCAGACAAAAATCGACTCTCCAACAAAACATAACTGGGGTTCAAAGTTGATACTGAAAGAAGTAGTGAGGATGAACTTCATGCAGCTGACAGTTCTGTAGATAAAAGATTCACCCCGTACTTCCAGTACTACAAGTACCGGGTGAATCTTTAGCCCCGTTTACACGGGCGATTTAAAACGTTTCATATGAACCCACTTGCCTAGATCGACTCACATTTGGCGTGTAGACGCGGTTCTGTGGCGTTTTAGGGCTGAATCGCTTCATATGAAACACCTCATCTATACCACCTAGCTAGGTGGTTTATTTGAAGCGATTCAGCTGGTTCCCGGGCGGCGATAGTATAAAATAGTAGTGCGTGCCGGCAACAGGGGGAGCAGTAACTAATCGCTGGTGCCCGGCAGTGTTAGGGCCCGATTAGGCCGAAATCTAGTGAATACGATCATATTTAACAGAATTACAGACTCAAATAATGAAATTTAATTAAATTAACCTTAAATTCCAAGCGATATTAACGTAGCAGCTACATCAGCGTCGAATCACCAAGTGTAAACAAAACAAATAGCAGTGCTAGCCGGCTACAGGCGCCTGCTGATTCCCGGCGCCACACACTTTTCAACTCCGCCGTGTAAACATCTCTCTAAAACGCTTCATATGAATCGCCTTGTCTAGAACGTTTCACAATTCCCCGTGTAAACACGGCTTTTTATCTAACAGTTCTGAAGCTCCAGTCATAATCGATGACGATGAGTCACGTCAAAGTTTACCTTATTTCACTCACCAATATTATAGCGATATAGCGACTGGTAGACAGGAAGTGTGAACACTTATTTGTCTCTCATTTTTGTTGGTACATTAGTTGTCCCAAGCAGGGGAAATCCTAGATACAAGATTCACCCCATACTGCTGCAGTAGCCACAGGAGGGGTGCATACCAGCCCTATGTAAAAGCTGGCGAAAAAACGGGTCAAAGAATTGAGAGCCTAATTTAACAAACTAACAAGCAACAATTATTCTTTACATATGTTTTATTATTTACCCGCTACTTTTGAGTTGAAAAATATAATATAATATCTAGTTTTAAAAGATTTAAAAGTGAAATCGACGGCGTTCTGCGGCCGCCATCTTGTCTTTTTGCATTCTCTCCCATTTCACCAACTCTGTGCCTATAGAAGTATCCATTTGATACTGGAGCCACATACTGGAGCCTCACTTCCATACTGGAGCCTCACTTCCATACTAACGCTATTTTCGCCCGTATTTATATAAGGCTGGTCTTCACCCGTGTACTACAACGGGTGAATCTTTTATCTAGGGAAATCCCAGTCACAGACGACTGGTCTTCCCCACTCCACTGCTGGTCGATAGAAAGCCCGAGCCTACACTTTTACCGACCCAAGGGATTTTTAACCTCCCACACCACATAGACATGGTATGAGAGCAACCGGCGTTTGATGATGCTGTAAGTTATACACAGCGGTGGAAATCCAAATTGGCAGAGCTGGGGGCACAGGGAATCGAACCGCCGACCCTCAGATTAGGAGTCTCACCTAGAAAAAAGTCAAGACACTCTAACCACTCCACCACAGAGAACGCCACAAAATCTGACAAGGTCCCGCTGAGAATTTAGGTCTATTTAAATACCCCGCAATAGTATACATACTTATCATTGGAATATTGTTATGTATGTCGGTCTTTGCACTTTTGATACTTCTTACAAAACATACATTAGTGATTTGACTTCATTTGCAGGAGACAGGTCGTATGTGATTCTGGTTGTACATTGTCGATCGTCACACCCGCGTCAAATGAAAACAAATCCCATGTGCAACGAGAAAGAATTCAAGCAACATGGATTCTATTTGTTATATAAACACTTGGAACTGTGGCAGTTATGACAACTATGAAGGGGAACTATGTGTTATTTATTATACAAGGATCTACTTAGAAGATATGTTGGTATGAGTGTGACGTGAACGTATATGATCATAAATGTGAAGAATAAAATATGCTATTGCGCCTCCTGAATTTAGTTCATGAACTACTCACCAGAGCACCATGGGCGTGATCCGTAGTAGCTTGGTCCCCAGCCACGAACATGCCTTCTACAGAACATGACTTCTACAGAGCATTACTTCTGCAAAACATCACTTCTACAGAACATGACTTCTACAACACATGACTTCTGCAAAACATGACTTCTACAGAACATACAGGAAATATATTTGCTTTAATGTAAAATATATGTTAGTACAATTACATTGCATAATTCAATCAGAAACTCATATAGAGGGGGTGTAATGACGTCACGAGGCAACTTTCGGTGGCCATATTGGATGACATACAGAAGGCTTGCAACTGCCTACACTGTGGTTATTTACTGATTTGTTGGTTTATTTGTCACTGTTTTGAGCAGTTTGCGCTCAGAAGTTGTTGCTAAAGTGCTGTAAGTAAATACATTGGATGTAAACTGCCCAGAACCTCCTATAACAAGAAAACTCAGTTTTACTGCATCTGCATGCATTCATAACATGGCTAGGGAGGGTGCTCATAATCCAAGATGGCATCGCGCTGACCGCTGATTGCTAAGTAACGACGTCACGTGCACTCCTTCTATAGAAGGAAAATATTGTTGTTGTTGTTGAATATAAAAAGGAGTGAACTAAAGGGGGGGGGGGGGTTGAACCCACAAGACCAACCCCAGCTAACACATAACATTAAACCTGCATAGTCCGATGAAATATCAAATTTCAAAACCAAACCAATTATCTAGATTTGATTTTATATATCTAACTTAGATACTGATGCACTTATTAAGCATTTGTTTCTGCGTATAAGGCAATACTGAGTCAATTTAACAGACCCTGTTTCTGTAGAAGTCTATGGTGTCAGAGTTTTGGCAAGCTTGCCAAAACTAATTTTCCATGTTTGCACTCAAAATATCTCAATAGTTTACCATTTAAAATAAAAGTAACTTTGAACTAATGTAAAGTAGATACTAGTGATCGATCTAATATTTTTATCTCAGAAAAAAATACAGAAATTCAAAACCATCGGACTATGCAACTTTAAGTAACATCAGGCTAACATTATTATTTGGTTGTGGTACAATATAACATTACAATAACGTTATACTGATGTTAGACCATGTATTGTAATGTTATAACGTCATAGTAACATTATACTGATGTTATAGCATGTATTGTAATGATTTGGGGTCTATTGTGACTGAGACAGAGGGTAGCCATCTTGGAAGAGATTGTAAACACATGTGAGATATAAAGTATACCCAATCCTCATCCAACTTAATCTAGTTGATATTGGCACAATCTTCACTACAAATTTGGCAATGAGGACAGGATGATCTGGGCCAACCACCTTATGACCATTTAATGGGAAACTAACCTGCATTAGATTAAGTGACATTCAAGAAAAGTAAGTAAACCAACTTACACATAAGGAAGGGCTACTGCCGGGCAACCAAATTCAAGGATCACAGCAAATACCCATTAAAAACATTGTTTAGCATTGTATAGCTGGTACTCAGAGCAACCTGGCTATGAATCTTCCAGTATCACTTAACATGCAATGTTATATGAAAACGTCACAATGACGTTAAACAACATCTTTAGAATGTTATAAAATAATGTTATATAACGTTTTTTACTCCATACAAAATAACGTTTATATGACGTTTTTTTTATCACATTATTGTAACATTTTATGACGTCATACTGACGTCAGTATCACGTTTTTTTGTTAGCTGGGACAAGTCCAGATTACAAGTTTGAACTACTTGAAAATTGAAAATACCCCAGTTTTACTCTCCCTTCTCTCCACTCGCCCAGCCATTTTCAAAACACCAACTGCCAGCTGCAATCCCAGTCTCAGACTCTTGCCACACATATTTGGTACATAAAAACTAAGCAAGGTTGTGCTTGCAGAGCATTTGTTGGAGTGCGGCCGGTTACCATCTCTACGAGCTATAACGGGCTCGTTTAAAATATATTAATCTACATTGTTTTATCTATACTGCAATTCAATAGTAGTGGGTAAATATATTTTGATTCTGAGATTGGGTCGGTAAGGTCATTTCCTTTACTCAGCCTTCTGACACTGTTGCCAGCAGCTAGCCCTCTCTCAGATACAGTGCTGCGGGAGTAACTAGCTTCAATTGAGATATGGCCAAAGATACTGCGACACTAAGATAGGTCATGTGTGCCCGTCCAATAGAATATAATGGACTATATATGAATAATTCAGGCGCAAAACCCCCGTAAACGCTAATAAAAAAAAAGAATTAAAGTAACAGAATTTTACCTGAAGCTAATTTTAATTTTCACAAATTCCACTTTTCTTGTGAAGAGAACGTAATAAAGCAATGAACAAAACAGCAACTAGACCCTATCTAAAAATTCACCTTCTGAAGGTTTTACACTAATGTTTATCTCAATTTTCGGAATGGCGTTTACAAGGTTTTGCGTCTGAACCCTTCAGATATGTAGCTAGACATTAGGACGATCTCCCGCGAATTCGGGAGACATATATATATATATATATGATATATTTATATAAATATATATATATATATATATATATATATATATATATATATATATATATATATATATATATATATATATGACTGGTGAATGTTGTGCTATAATACTATGCTTGCGCAATCATACCACTTTCATCCAATGCCCGTTTAATTAAAATCAATCTGACAGGATGGCCGAATGAGTTAAGCGTCCGCCACCCATTTAAGTAAGTCGTGAGATTTGAACCCCCAGGGTTCGAGCTCTGGCCGCTTCAAACCAATGACTTAAAATTGCTACTTGTCGCTATCTAGCCTGACGCATTACTAGGATACGGCAAGGAACATTGGAATGAGAAAGACCATTTGTACATGATTGAAGTTTTCAAACAAACACCACCCTACCTTCGACTACCGAGGTATGCGTCTAGACCGAGACCTGAACATGAGAGCCCTCTGCCGCCACCTGGCAACCAGAATGTGACTGTGTGGGACATCAGGTCATGGTGCCAGCAGCCTAATTTCCCAGTGGGGCAGCACTATAAAGTTGCCATGCTTCCCCCGGCCCTTTCAGAGGACTGTGGTTGGGCCCTTAGGCTGCCTTTTTCCTTCCTCCCCCCCCCCCCCCCTCCCACAATTTCTCTGACAACTACCCATCGGAAGCCAACTCCCGACCACATGGGACCGCTTTTAGTGGTGCCCATACAGTGCTGCAGATTTGCAGCCTTCAATACACCAATGCGACTGAAAACTCCCCCAAAACAAAACAAACCACCAACAAAATATACCCCTCCCTCCTCCCACAAAACAAACAACACCAGAAAAACAATCCACACTTCACAATAGTGCACCCCGAAGCCATGCATACGTGCATGAGCAAACCGGGCACCACGCATTTATTTGCCTTGGCCTCATGCAGTTAATTCTATGATAATCCATATCCCTCGGTATTGGGGTGGTAGGGGATTGGGGATTGGGAGCAGCTTTTGTGGAGGCGTTATTACTAGTAGGCTGTTGTTAGTGGTGTGTGTGGGGCTGAGACTAGTGAGAGGCCTGGCCGGCCGGGGTGGGGTGGGGGTGGGGCGGGGCGGGTGTGGCTGTGCTTGCGGGGAGGAGGTAGTGTGAGGTGGGTGTGGTGGGGTCTTGGGGATAGGAAAATCGGGGAGGGAGGGGGGGGGGGGGAGGTCTGTGCGGTACGACTTCATCGACTCAATCATTGAACCCCCTAGAACTTAGAAGACGTGGCCACTGACCACACCTGTGCACCAACACATCCCGTTAGGCACACCCACCCACCCCACCCATACCCACACACGTACACATAGGCCCTACAGCTGGATGCTTGGAGTTGATATGCACACATGCCTGTAGGTTCGGCACCTCATTGGACGCACCTATTTACACCCACATTGCAGGAGTGATTGGTAGGAGTATTCGCACACACACACGCCAGGATAAAACAATTAGAGTTGTCGTCTTCTCTGAAAAACAACAGGACTAACCGTGATTCATTATGGCTGAATATAATGAGAGCATATCAAAAGAGGTAGGCGATTTCACTGACATGTGTACTGTGCAATGCAAATAGCTTTCTTTACAAGCACGTGTGTGCATCATCTATGTTGTTTCTTTGTTTTATGTCCTAGCTCTTATATATATAAAATCATATATAATACATAATATATATATTCATATTGAAAATTGTTTCCTACGCAGGAACAATTTCAATGGAGGATAATTGGTCATCATCAATCCTATTTCCTGATTTCACTATTCGTTGCCATATATATATACTAGGCCTAGGCATATTCTATTGGAAGCCTAACACTGACCAACTGAGCGTCAGGCTAAGTACAGTGGCAATTATCCATACAGATGATACACTATGCATTTAGTTTAGGTCGACTATGGATCGAACCGTTGACCTCACACATGGGAAGAGAACACTGGTAATCGTTTCCAGTTTAAAAACTGATTTAATCATCTATATTTTCTTTCCCCCCTTTTTTTTCTTTTCTTTCTTTCTCCCCCCCCCCCCTTCATTCTTTCTTATTAAAGTTGCATAGTCCGATGGTTTAGAATTTTTTTTTTTTTTTATAGATAAATATGTTAGATCGATCACTAGTAGGCCGCCTATCTACTTTACATTAGTTCAAAGTTACTTTTATTTTAAATGGTAAACTTTTGAGATATTTTGAATGCAAACACGGAAAATTAGTTTTGGCAAGCTTGCCAAAACTCATATACTTCACCATATACTTCTGCAGTAACAGGTTCTGTTAAATTGACTCAGTATTGCCTTCTACACAGAAACAAATGCTTAATAAGTACATTATTATCTAAGTTAGATATGTAAAATCAAATCTAGATAATTGGTTTGGTTTTGAAAATTTGATATTTAATCGGACTATGCAGCTTTAACTAAAACAGCAAACACTTTCTGTGTTTAATGTGGCCATACAAAGTTAGTTAACGACAACAAGTTTGGTTACTGATGCACTTATTAAAACATTTATATAGCGATACCAATTCCAATGGCAGTGATTGGGCGGTTATATAAAATTACTAATGTCTTATTCGAATAACCACATAGTTCCAAATAGCAAACACCCTCTTCGTCCTAACCATTGCTAAACAATATAATTATCTGGCCAACATTTGAACATTGGTCGCCCATATAGTCTCGAGAATCAAATTGCTTCGCTACGAGTACTACCACGTGTGGGCAAGCTGCTTAAGCTGAACTTCCATTAGCCATACATGTAAGATATATAAGATCTGGTATATAAAACCAATATATTATATTGATCCTTATGATTTACTTTAATTTAGTTTTCAACAACTTTTTAAAATATATTAAATATGGCTGACTTGGGAGCTATTTGAAGTGAAAACATACAAAATACGCAGTGGCTATGCTTACGACGAGCCTTACTGTAAGTTTGCCGTCCTGATATGACCTTGGATGTTGCTAGAACGTAAAACAACAACAAACAAACTGTAAGTTTGAGTAATGCACATGCGTGACATTTGAAGGCGAGGAAGTGTGGGTTAGGATTAGGCTTAGGGGTTTATTTAGGGTTAGGGTTAGAGTGCGATCCGGACTGCGCAAGCGCAACTGGAATTTGGCGATCGGCATAAGCATAGCCGGGGATTTATGCTTATGACTAGTCGTAAGCATATCCACAGCCTACAAAATAACTTTGGTGCGCTACCGTTTGTTTGTTTGTTGTTGTTTTACGTCCTACCAACATCTAAGGTCATATCAGGATGGGTACCGACTTGTCACAGTGGGCGACTTTATAGTGCTGTCCCACTGGGAAACCAGGCCGCTGGCACCATGACCTGGTATCCCACTCAGTCACATTATCCTGACACTGAGCACACCAGTCCTTGCCCTGTCCTAATAATGCCGAGCACCTGGCTAGGAAGCAACAAGTACCAATTTTTAAGTCATTGGTTTGACTCAACCGGGGTTCGAACCCACGACCCCACGATCTACCAGCACGTGAGACGGACGCTCTAACTCAATCGGCCATCCCGTCTGGTTGGTGCGCTACCGAAATGCTGGACATCATAGGCTTATGTGACTACAAAGACCCTATAATACTAAGACGGTTCACTCCCTATCTCTCCCATGTTAATGTAAATTTCGCAGTGCCACCTTGTGGTGGGTTTGATCAGCCTGGCTGCTGGTTGGTGTTTCACATGTAAATATATACAATTATATTATACATGAGATTGGTAAGTGTGAATACACATCAATATGAAATTGCTATGAAAAAATACACATCATCATCATCGCCATCATCACAGATCTTTCACATTCATATATAAATTTATACATATAATATAGCATCTGTTTAACCAAGAGAACAAACAGCCAGTGCACCAAGAGGTGGGTTTGATCATTTTGATTACACAGTACAGGCTGAGTGAGCCCGTCTTATAGGGTCTTTGGTGACTAGCAGCCGTGACTTTGGTAATCCATTTTCGAGCATAGCAGTGTAGCCTACGACCACCAAACTTCAATATATCCTTATTGAGTGTATTCATTATATGAAGTGAAACAAAAAAGAATTAATTTATTAATCTTGGCGTTCACATCGAAATACTGGACACAATAGGGTTGAATAATGACAATTTCTATTAAATTCACTTAGCATTCCTTCGATGCAGCAATACATGTTTACTGAGTGCACCAATATCTAAGTTATATGTATTGGATCAAATCTACTAAATTTATTTACTTATTACTCCCTTCTATACAACAATGAATTTTTAAAGTTGCATAATCTAAACGTTTTGAGTTTCTGTCATTTTCTGAGATAAACATATTAGATTGATGATTATAATCTACTTTATTTTAGTTTAGAGTAACTTTTATTTTAAATGGCTAACTTTAGAGATTTTTGTGTGTGCAACTACGCATAATTAATTTTGGCAAGCATGATAAAACTCTGACACCATAGGCTTCTGCAGTAACATGTTCTATTCAATTGCCTCAGTATTCCATTCTGTTTGGCGACAAATTCTTAAAGTTGCATAGTTCGATGGTCTTTAGTTTCTGTCACTTTTCTGAGATAAATATATTAAACTGATTGGCATAGCCTACTTTATTTTAATTTGAAGTAACTTGTATTTTAAATGGATACCTTTTGAAATATTTGAAGAATAAACATGTGAAATTAGTTTTGGCAAGCACGCCAATACTGTGACACCATATGCTTATGCTGGAACAGGTTTTTAGTTGTTAAACAAATTAATTAAATTTACTCAGTACTCCCTTCAATTTAGATAAAAGATTCACCCGGTACTTGTAGTACACGGGTAAAGACCAGCCTTATATAAATACGGGCGAAAATAGCGTTAGTATGGAACAAGAAGTAGAATGCCTGGCACCAGTGTCAAATGGTTACTTATATCAGAACAGAGTTGGTGAAATGGAAGAGAATGCAAAATGACAAGATGGCGGCCAGAGAACGCCATTGATTTCACTTTTAAATTGCATTAAAGTATATGTTTTATTATATTTTCCAACTCAAAAGTAGCGGGTAAACATGAAGACATACAAAGAATAAATGTTGCTTCTTAGATTGTGAAATTAGGCTCTCATAAAGACTCATTTCATTAGTCCGATTTTTCGACCGTTTTTATATAAGGCTGGTTTTCACCCCTGTACTGGAAGTACGGGGTGAATCTTTTATCTACCTTCAATGGTGCAATACATGCTCAATAATTGCATTAGTAGCCAAGTTAGATATGTAGAATCAAATCAAAATAATTGTTTTGGTTTGAAAATGTTATGCTTCATCGGACCATCCAGCTTTAATAATTGCGCCAGTATGTAAGGTAGATATGTAAAATCAAATTGTTTTGGTTTTGAAAATTTGATGTTTGCATTGGACTATGCAGCTTTAATAAATGCACCAATATTGAAGTTAGGTAAAGCGGATCAAATCTAGGCAGATGCTTTGGTTTGGAAACTTGCATAATTTCCTCGGGTTATGCAGCTTTAATGGGATCTCGACTTCAGGGGCCATATGCAGGAGTAAGTGTTAGCGGGGTTTGGTGTTAGAGCCTGTTACTGTTTAGCTATCTCCGAGCCGGGGAATGCGGTCAAGTCGTATGCAAGAGCGCGTAACACTTTCATTATATCTAAACATGAATTTATTTATAGATTTGGGAAATCCCTGTGCGTCTGTACCCATATATTAGGCTTAAATATATTAAATGCGACCATATTTAACAGAATTAGATACGCAATGAGTGAAAGTTTATCAATTTAACCCTAAATTCGAAGCGTTATTAAGGCTACCGCTGCATTGGCGGCGATATTAATAGTTATATTTTCGAATCGCCGAACGTAAAGTAAACAAATCGCCGCAGCCGCTGCATCGACGTTGCTTTCCATACTGGCGGCAGCAGCGATTTGTTTACTTTACGTTTGTCGATTCGAAAATATAACTATTAATATCGCCGGCAATGCGGCTGTAGCCTTAAGAAGGGTTCGAATTTAGGGTTAAATTGATGAACTTTCACTTATTGTGTATTTAATTCTGTTAAATATGACAGCATTGAATAGATTTGGGCACAACCTTACGCTAACACCACCCTTAGACGTCCTATGAAACGGGGTTAGTGTTGCGGACCTTAAACGCACGGTGTTAGACCTATCACTGACTCGTGCATACCGACTTTTCGGCGCTAAACCAGAAATCCCCTCTAAACGCGTTTTGGCTCGCTAACACTGACTATGCAGGACGCGGTGTTAGCGAGCCAAAACGCGTTTAGACGGGATTTCTGGTTTAGCGCCGAAAAGTCGGTATGCGCGAGTCAGTGATAGGCCTAACACCAAAACCTTAAACGAGGTTAGGGTAACCCTGATCCATAGGTGGTTTAAGGTTGGTGTTAGGCACCGATTAGGCCCAAATCTATTCAATGCGATCATATTTAACAGAATTACATACGCAATAAGTGAAATTTTACCAATTTAACCCTAAATTCGAAGCAATATTAATGCTGCCGCCGTAACCGCGGCGATATTAATAGTTATATTTTCGAATCGACGAAGGACTGCAAGCAACCGCCGCCAGTATGGAAAGCGACGCGTATGCGGCGGCGGCGATTTGTTTACTTTACGTTCGTCGATTCGAAAATATAACTATTAATATCGCCGCCAATACGGCGGTAGCCTTAATAACGCTTTGAATTTAGGGTTAATTCCATGAAATTTCACTTATTGCATATCTAATTCTGTTAAATATGTTCGCATTTAATATATTTAAGCCTAATATATGGGAACAGACGCAGAGGGATTTCCCAAATCTATAAATACCTTCACGTTTAGCTATAACGAAAGTGTTACGCGCTCCTGCATACGACTTGACACAGGTCCCGACTTCGGTGATAGCTAAACGGTAACAGGCTCTAACACCAAACCCCGCTAACACTGACTCCTGCATATGGCCCCTGAGGTTGTGTTCTGGTGAGGTGACTGTACAGGCGAGGGGTGTGTTTGGGGCAGGGGGGGGGGGTGATTGTCATGACACCCAGTTTCAGCGAAAAATAGTCCATCTCGACTAACTAGGCGACCAAACTCAGTTAGTTCCAAGTAGCAAGTGATCTATTTATAGACTAGCCGTGCTTGCTTACGTAACCAGTGCTGCTGGCACGAGCCTGGGCGCGTCCCAGCCGTTCAGCATGAGTAGACACAGGACCCAGCAGTTGGCACGCGTCATCGAAATTACATGAGCTATTTATATCAATCAATTCTTTTATTTTAACTCTCTGCAAGGTATGTTTACAATAAACTGAGGTGATACAATAAATGCATACAAATTCCTTATACATTCAGGGAGAACTTTTGGACCTGCTGTGTGAAAGTGTTGTAGGCTCAAACGGCATCTAGACTAGAACCAGCTAAACCCTTTATGGGGCTGTCACACTACGACGACAAGCGGCGACGACAGCTATCCCGAGTTACTGTTCCCTGATGAAAGAGAAGCTGTGGCCGGGTGTCGCAGTTTCCGCCGTCCCCCAGTTTCCGCGGTACGCCTACACTCAAATACATTGTCAATGGCCGTGAGCAATCTTAATACAGAAAAAGTGAAATATCTCTAAAGCCACACCATCTAGAAACAAATCGCTTGGTACACATATAGAAAACATCTTTACCAAAAACATTATATTAAATTTATAAGGTTAGTGACGATGCTGTTCAATTTTGACGCTTGCGCAGAAGCGATGTGTACCGCGGAAACTGGCGGATGGCGGAAACTGTGACACCAGCGTGTTTACACACCGGAAGTTGGGGTTAGTCCCCTCCCTCCAGCAATAGGATACCATTCACTACAGGCCCTATGCTTTAAACCCACTTTGCACCTACAACCCTCATGCCTGATGACCACACTTGGCGCAGTTCTTGCAACAAATATGCTTCTAATGTAGATGGCAGTGGAAGTACCCTAGTAGCATACATATTTAAAGTGGCGAACTATACGTCGTCGGGAAAACAAACGAACTCGGAATAGTTCAGATTTGTGCCACAGGGGTGGTGCATGCTTAGTCCTGAACGTTTCCACTTGGTGGTGTAGAGTGACCTAGATTGTTTTGACAATGGCTGGGTCAGTGGAGAGAAGGGAGGGCAAAACTGAGGTATTTTCTATTTTCTTTAGAGTAGTTCAAACAGGAAATATATTTGGTTTAATTTAAAATATATGTTAGTACAATTATATTGCATAATTCAATGAGAAACACATATAGATGGAAAACGTTTTTTTGTTGTTGAATGTAAAAAGGTTTTGGAGTGTATGGGGTTTAAACCCACACCACCAAACAACTTCAGATTACAAGTTCAATACTCGAACCATTAGGCCACAGAGACCACACATGATTACTAGTCTCAGTTCAGGCTATTTGTGTATAGGACGTCACATATACAAGGTGTGGGTGTGTGTATGTATGTATGTGTGTATGTATTACAGGTATCGCAATACCTCAGGGAGTTTGACGCCCCTGCCCTGCAGAGTTGGAAACCACTGCCTTGTGGTACAGGTTCTTGATGGAACCGAAGGCTAAGGGAGCAAACCATGTCACTGTGGCAGCATTAAAGGCGGTTGATGTATGGAACTCCCAACTCGACCAGCCACTGCAGGGACAAATAGTTTTGCACCTGTCTTGACATGTTCTTGCCGGTGAAACCTCTATCTGCTCCCCTAGAGAGTGCGGCTGGTAACTAGCAAAAGCCAGCAGCACTTCAACACTTTTGCAGGCAGCTTTCATGAAATGTCAAATCAGGAAATACTCGAACGGATGGGGCTGCCCTCTATGGAAGATCTTCTGACCAAAAAGAATCTCTGGTGGACTGGACACCTCATGAGGATATCATCAGACAGGCTACCAAAGCAGATCCTCTATTCTCAACTGTCTTCTGGTTACAGAAAGAGAGGGCGCCCCCGTCTCCGCTTCAAGGATAACATCAAGAGAAACCTGAAGCTGAGACATTAAGACTGACTCATGGATGCAACTCTCACAGCAGAGAGCTAAATGGAGAGCGGCAGTCAAGTAATGAAAGCAGTCTTTGTCGCATCGCGACCGACAGCATGATGATGATGATGATGTATGTGTGTGTGTATGTATGTGTGTATGTTTGTTTGTTGTTTTACATCCTAGCAACATCTAAGGTCATATCAGGACGGGTACCCACTTGTGACAGCGCACACTCATGGCAACTTTATAGTGCTGCCCCACTGGAATACCAGGCCACCAGCACCATGACCTGATATCCCACTCAGTCACATTATCCTGACATTGAGCCAACCAGTCCTTGTCCTATCCTAATTATGCCAAGCGCCAGGACGTAAAACAACAACAAAACAAACATACACACACATACCTTGTATATGTGACGTCCTATACACAAATAGCCTGAACTGAGACTAGTAATCATGTGTGGTATCTGTGGCCTAGTGGTTGGAGTGTTGAACTTGTAATCTGAAGTTGTTTGGTGGTGTGGGTTGAAACCCCATACACTCCAGAACCTTTTTACATTCAACAAAAAAAAAACATTTTTCATCTATATGTGTTTCTCATTGAATTATGCAATGTAATTGTACTAACACATATTTTACATTACACAAATATATTTCCTGATTGAACTACTCTAAAGAAGATTGAAAATACCCCAGTTTTATTCTCCCTTCTCTCCACTTACCCAGCCATTTTAAAAATAACAGCTGCCAGCTAGTCCCAGCCTCAGAACTGACCCACTTCTGGTTGTGAAGTGGGTCCGCTACTCTCCCCACATATATTTGTTTCTTTAAACATAACAACTAAACAAGGTTGTGCTCGGAGAGCATTTGTCGGAGTATGGTTCCCGTCGCCACGACGTATACCTAGCCACTTTAACATTAGATACCAGACAGGATGACTGATTCAGTATCTATTTGGCATCTCTGTTATGGTTCATATATGGAATCACCGGACAATAAAGGTGGGGAGAGTGCTCAACGGAGGGTTCAATCACCGACTGAATCATTCCAAAATATTTACAACGTTTATATTTGTCATCACTTTGCATGGCACTCGGCATGACTAGAATAGAGAACGGTTCGGATAGCCCAGTGTCAAGATAATGCGACTGAGTAGGGTGTTGTTAAGCCACCAGCAACCTTTCAACACAAGGGGCAGCACTATAAAGTCGCCATGAGTACGCAGTGTCACAAGTTAGTACCCATAATATTCTGATATGACATTAAATGCTATTTTGACGTAACACTCCAATCATTCATCTTATTAATGTAGCCAAAACCCCCACCAAAACACGCGAAAACTAAGACAATGTATATTTTTAACGACGATGATTTTATTTATTTCTGTAGTCTGCAATATCCAATGAGATATTATTCATGACCAATTGACCCTGCCAGTTAAAATGCCTGTCACACTATGGCGGATTGAGTTACGGACAGAATTGGACAAAGAATATTCTAGTCCGGTGTTATTCGGACTTGAAATGTATCGATTATATAACGGACGCGTAATGGATATGTAATGGACGGGAACCGATGGGGAACAGATAATAACCGCATAGGTCAGTCTGGCGAAATCCGTTAGAAGTTTTGTGCATGCTCAAAACTTGTAACGGATCGGACCGGATATCAACGGGTATGCAACGGATATGAAATGGATACAAACCAGACTTTGCCGGATATCAAGGGACTTTGTTTGGTTTCTTTCCGTTTCCCCAATCCGGTGATGTCTGACAGAGCCTTAAGCTGGAAAGTACCTGAATAGAGTGGTTCCAGTTTCTGCCGATAGATGCCACTAGCTTAACTGGATGGGTGTACTAATACATGAAGAGAGCAGCTGATTGATTGATTGGTGGTTGCTTTACGCCGTGTCGGCAGCATAGGCCATATTCATGGCGAGAAATGTTTGTTTTTTGTTCAAACCATTGCTTTTACATGTAAAAGCAGACAATCAATTATGTGCCAATAGACACTCATTAAATTACAAAGCTCACAATCATATATTTGTGGTCAAGGGAAACAAATTCCCATTGAAAAAGAAAAGTTTTATTAATAATTGATAGAATCTATTTAGTAAACTATATGAGGTGGTACAGTCCAGCTGCCCTCAAAAAAGGCTAAAATATTTTCCTGTATTACCTTAGTAAAAAGGTCATGCATACTGTCTGCAGTGTAGAACTGTTGGCGCAGGGCCAAACAATCAACGCAACTTAGTAAAATGTGTTTGAGTGTCAGCAGGGACTGACACCCAATACATTCAGGGGGAGTTTCCCCCTTGAGCAGAACCACTTGGTCCCGCCGACCTCCCACATGAGTCTGTGGTGGCTTTCCCACAGATGGTTCAATTTCTTTAAGTTTATTAATGTTTTCATCCCACTCATGTTGCCATTTGGATTTTATGTGGGTGGCTATTAGTGGTTTCAGATCAGAGTGAGGGATCAGACACAGTTCAAGATCACAGTTCAGGGCCTTCTTCGCAGCCCGATCAGCTCGTTCGTTTCCTTGTATGCCGGCATGGCCAGGCACCTAGCACAGGTGGATGTCATTCCCATCCGTTGTCAGTTGGTTCATTTTATAAATGACCTTTGCGAGAATAGGGTGTTTCGTTTTCAGTCCAGCAACAGCCAGGAGGCAAGAGAATGAATCACTGTATATAACATAGTTAATGTGGTTGGATACCTCGATACACTCCCACGCGAGAAGGAGTGCTCGGGCTTCTGCAGTGAAAATTGAGCTCTGATCGGGCAAACGTACACCAAATTTTTCCCGTCAGCAGACTGCCGTAGCAGCTACCCAGCTTTGGTCTTTCGAACCATCAGGATATATGGAGAGGTGGTCTGCAAACTGGCCTTGAATCTCTGCATGCAATCCTTGGTACTCGAGTGGATGTGTCCAAAAGAGAGAGAGCAGCAGTGAAATTCCTGAAGAAAAATACAATATAGTTGTCTTTAAATATGAAATCATAGGTACTGCGGGAACATAGGCCTACCCGAATAGAGTGGTTCCAGATTCTGCCGATATATGTCACTAGCTTAACTGGCAGGGTCTATTAGAATAATCATTGTGGTTGGTTGGTTTGTTGGAGTTTTACGTCCTGGCAACATATCTAAGGTCATATCAGGATGGGTACCAACTTGTGACTGTGTGCTGCCCCACTGGGAAATCAGGCCACCAGCATCATGACCCAATATCCCTGTCAGTCAGTTATCCTGACACTGAGCCAAGCAGTTATTGCCATATCCTATTAATGCCGAGCACCAGGCTAGGAAGCGACAAGTATCAATTTGATGTCATTGGTTTGACTCGACCGGGAACCGAACTCCTGATCTCCCGCACGCGAGGCCTGCGCTCTACCGATTCGGCCACTACGCCCGGTATAAATAACAAGGGTGGGTCCGTTGGTTAAAGTTAGATGCGAGGATTTACCTCTCTTGACTTAATCCCCACTGAAACCAGCGTTATGTACTATACGACCTGCCACACTGGCTAAACCTCAGTGTGCGTGTAATTAGAGAAATTACATAATGAAGCAATGTGGTGCTTCTTGCCTACCAATATATTGATCAGAAACCAATTTGCATTGGAGAGGTCCCGGACGCGAAGCCCAATCGGTAGAGCGCAGGTTTCCCATGCAGAAGGTTGGGAGTTCGAATCCCAGCCTAGTCAAACCATGACTTATATAGTTGATACCTGTTGCTACCTTATTTGGTGCTTGGTAGACCTATTACTAGGACAGGACAAGGACTGGTTAGCATAGTATCAGGATAATGTGACAGTGTGGGTTAACAGAGTCTAGTCAATTTATTTCCCATTCCCCGTCCTGATATGACCTTAGATGATGCTAGGACGTAAAACAACAACAACCAACCTATTTCCCATTCTCTTTTATGCAGCAACAAATGTACTTGTTTCTAAGTTGGATATGTAGGATCAACCCTACGAAGGCTTAATTGTTTTGCTTTTGAAACTTGTATTAGATTATTCAGCTTTAAGCAAAACAATAGGTAATTATCTATAATCCAATAGAATAGCTACAAACCGTTGGATTATTTCTCCAAATAAAATAATCTTCAGCGTAACTCTGCATTCCATACAGTATAAAAGTCGAATATATTGTGATCTTTCAAACATAACTTATTAGTGGGATATATCTGTGGTTTAAGCTGGGGCTCCTGAGGTCAGTCTGTACCAATGAAGGTATAACAATCGAATACATTGTAAAGTTTTAAACTTAACAATAATGGGATACATGTATGGTTCAAGCTAGGGTTCCTGAGGTCAAGTTACACTGGCAAGGATAATGGATTCAAAGCACAATGTGAACATGCTATATGTATTTAGGCCTATAGGTACGTACTTATTCCGGGGGATTCTTAAGAAACTATTCTACTATAGAGATATATCGTCAATAGTTTATGAGAGTAATTTTTGTTTTATTTTAGGGAAAACCTGGTGCAAAACAAAATGCACACAACAACAATGCGCAAGGCCCATTCTGTGACATGCGCACACCTGTACTTAATTACCGCGTCCACTCTGCCTGCATAGCTAATTAACACACACACTGCTATAATTTCACCTTTCTCTAGAAGCTCACGAATAAACCGTCACAATGTAATGAACGGGCACGGTTTAAGTCACCTACTCAGTTCTTGGTAACTAGGATTAGGATTGCATTATCCAGGAGCTTTGAATAACTATATTAGATTGATTGGTATAACTATAAGCCAGCAGCACTTCAACACTTTTGCAGGCAGCTTTCATGAAATGGAGAGCGGCAGTCAAGTAATGAAAGCAGTCTTTGTCGCTGTCGCATCGCGACCGACAGCATGATGATGATGATGGTATAATCTCCCTTACTTTAATTTGAGGTAACTTTTATTTTAAGAGTTAACCATGGAGAGATTTGAAGGGAAAGCATGGTAACTTAACTTTGGTTTGCATGACAAAGTGCTATACTTTATATGCTTCAGCCGTCAGTTTCTGGTAAATTAACTTAGTAGTATTTCAATACTGCAACAAATGTTTAATGAGTGTATCAGTATCCAAGTTGGATGTGTAGGATCAAATCTAGGTAAGTGTTTTGGTTTCGAACAACATGTGTTGCTTTCATCGGATCATGAAATAAGTGCACAGATGAACTATACAAAATAATGATATATTTATTTATAGTAGAATCGTGAAAATAACACTATCCTACAAAATGTACAGTGCATTGCAGCAACTATATGCTACCTGCTCCAACAAGATTAGCTTCCATCGGGATTTAACTGTGGGAATAAGGGGTGGTTGTTTAACTAACACTTAAATACGCAATCACCAAATATAAAATGAAAACAAAACATTAAATATAAACATTGTTACTGTTAGTGTTTTCCTTGCAAAATCCAATATACCTTTAACAAAGTCTCCTGTTCACTACTGTAAAGATTCACAAATGAATATATGCACATGTTTTGCAATTCTCAAATCGGATATTAAAAGGAACATGAAAATGATCGGTAAATATTTACAAACGACGAACCACAACTAATGCGTTGCTGCTTTTTAATCCTCAGCCAATCGAGCTCAGCCAGGAGCAACTCAACGGTAGGTTCATGCGTTTGTATATTGGTTTTGGTTGGATTACTGATTCGCAGAAGTGCAGGTGAAAGATAGGCATTGGGGTGACTGAGGTAGTTTTTAATTAAAGTTGCATAGTCCGATGGTTTTGAATTTCTGTATTTTTTCTGAGATAAATATATTAGATCGATCACTATAGTATCTACTTTACACTCGCAGTACACTGGTGAATACCAGCCCTCTATAAAAACGGTCGAAAAAGCGGGTTAATGAAATGAGCCTAATTTCACAATCTAAGAAGCAACATTTATTCTTTGTATATGTCTTCATATTTCCCCGCTACCTTTGAGTTGAAAAATATAATAAAATATCTCGTTTAATAAGATTTAAAAGTGAAATCAACGGCGTTCTATGGCTGCCATCTTGTCTTTTTGCATTCTCTTCCATTTCACCAACTCATGCCTATATAAGTATCCATTTGATTCTACTTCCTGTTCTATACTAAAGCTATTTTCGCCCGTATTTACACTACGTTGTCGCTCACCCGTGTATTACAAGTACTGGGTGAATCTTTTATCTAGCCAAAACTCTGACACCATGGACTTCTGCAGTAACAAGTTCTATTAAATTCACTCAGTATTGCATTCTACGCAAAAACAAATGCTTACTAAGTGCATCAGTATCTAAGTTAGATATCTAAAATTAAATCTAGATAAATGGTTTGGTTTAAAAAAATTGATATTTCATCTGACTATGCAGCTTTAATGCAGTGATTGGTTGGTCGGTCAATGTTAGAGCTTTACGTGCTGGCAACACCAAAGTCATATCAGGATGGGTACCGACTTGTGACAGGGCACACTTATTGCAAATTTATAGTGCTGCCCCACTGGGAGACCAGGCTGTAATATATCGGTGTGTGAGACCTGAATGCTAGCAGACGACAACGACTCCGTCACGGGTCACGAGACCCGCCAATAAAGAGTCACTCGCTGAACACATCTCAACGTCTTGTTTTACACAGGCCGCCAGCACCATGACCTGATATCTCAATCAATCAATCACATTATCCTGACACTGAGCCATCCTAATAATGAGGAGTGCCTGGCTAAGAAGTGACAAGTGTCAATTTTTACGTCATTGGTTTGACTCGACCGTGGTTGGAGCCTGTGGGTTCGAATCCCACGATCTACCCAAACGGGAGACGGACGCCCAGCTTATTCCGCCATCCTGTCTGGTTTAATGCAGTGAAGAAGATCCTTCAAGTCCTATTGGGGTCAGGGTTACCAGGGCAGTGAAAAGTAAATGAATCAAGTATAATCAGGCGGGATGGCTGAATGAGTTGAGCGTCCACCTCCCATTTGGTAGGTCGTGGGATTCGAACCCTGGCCGAGTCAAACCAATGATTTATAAATGTATACTTGTTGCTACCTAGCCTGGCGTTCGGCAATACTAGGATAGTGAAAATTGAATGGATTTTAATTCAATACTTAATTTCAGAGTCAGCATTATGGTAGTTACATAAATTGGTCCATAATCAAGTGTATGCCCTACTCAGGTGGGATGGCCGAATGAGTTCGAGTGTCCGCCTCCCATTTTTGGTAGATCGCAGGATTTGAACCACCACGTTCAAAGCCTGGGTGAGTCAAAGTAATGACTTAGAAATGTATACTTGTCGCGCCACCTACCCTGGCATTCGGCAATACTAGGATAGGTCAAGGGGCAGTGGAATGAGGGAGATCAATTGCCTGTGATTGAAATTTCCTCGACTTAATCAATAAATATACCGAAAAGTAAATACAATCAAGTAAAGTTGCGAAAAAATGTCAGAAGTCAGGTCTTAACTCTGCTTGTTGTGACTACATTGTCGCTCATGTGTAACTTTCTTGTTTGGGTTTCATGTTCTATCAACATCTAAGGTCATAAAAGAACGGGATTAAAACTAAACAATTACTGTCATATATTGTTTGTTAGGGTTTTATGTCCTAGTAACATCTATGGTCATATCAGGATGGGGCTATCACATATATATATATATACCGGTAGGCATTTTGTGAATGTGGAAATCCGCGAAATCGCGGAGATCTTTCATCCCTGATTCACCCCTATTCTGCTGCAGAATCCTACGAAATCTTCGACCTGTTTGACACTGACGGGTCTGGGCTGATCTACGTGGACACGCTGGGCATTGCCCTGAGAGCTCTAGGCTGGGTTCTCTCCGAGGCAGATGTCCGTCGACTTCAAACAGACTTCATAGTCAACGGTAAGTTAAAATCACGGACCAAAGTGGTCGCAAAGAAAAAAATCGAAGTGGCAATCGACGGCTAGGTGGGCGATAATACTGTTACAAGGACAGTGTAATGCTAGCGAAGGATATACTCCAGCTATCCCTATTTCTTCTGACCTTACCGGACGCGATGGCCGAATCGGTAGAGCGCAGAATTCCCGCGCGGAAGTTCGAGAGTTCGAATCCCAGCCGAGTCAAACCAACGACTTACAAAATTGATATTTTTCGCTACCTAAGCCTAGTGCACAGCAGCACTAGGATAGGGTAAGGACAGGTTAGCTCAATAACAGGATAATATGATTGAGTGAGATATCAGGTCATGGTGCCGGCAGCCTAATTTCGCAGTGGGGTATCACTATAAAGTTTCCATGAGTGCGCACTGTCCCAAGTAGTTACCCGTCCTGATATGACCTTGAATGTTGCTAGGATGTAAAACGCCAACAAACAGACATGTTTTCACCTTTGTTCGCCATGTTGATTTCTTGCTTGTGTTGCCTGCAGGAAGCAGCACATTGGAATTTGCAGACTTCCTGAAGATTGTCTCACATCGGCCCACATGCGAGCCAGACAGCGAACAGCAGCTACGAACGGCATTCTCCTCATTTGACCACGTAATTATTTAAAAAACAAACAAACACCTCAATACTCACTCAACAGCCCCCCCCCCCCCCCCCCCCCCCAGCTGAGATTCTTGAAACACCAGTTCAAACACAAAAGGCTCACCCTACATTTCACCATCACCCTTTCAATGAGTATGTCACCTCTAGAAGGATAATCAGTTATGCCCCCCCCCCCTCCCCCGACCTTAATAATGCTTACCATCCTAGCTTAACTTAGCTACCTCCCCATGTTTATTTTTTTTAAATCTTATCTTGTTCTTTACCTGTCATTCATATCGATGTTTTGCTTATTGTCTTGTAATTGTCTATCTATATTGTTTTAGATTTGCTTACGGTGTAGTGGCAATTGTCACTAGGGCTGGAGGACCAGTGCATTAGCGCTGACATGTTATTCAGAGGAATAAAAAGACTTGAATACAAAAATATACTTAGGAGATAAGGAGCTAGCTGGAGAAAGTATTCACCCCTATCTACATAACAACTGTCTAAATCCGAGCAAAAACTGCTTGGGTATGAATCAACCGTAAATAACAGGTGGTGGGGGCTACTGGTTCCAGTATCTAGTCTTTATCTATATTGACATAGAGATGATGAAATTGGAGACAATGTGGACAGATGGCAGCCACTGGATGCTCCTGATTCGACTTTTATAATCTATTAATCTAGAACTAGCCAATTTAAAAAGTAGCCGTTTCTTTTTTTGTAATTCTGGATTTCTGGATACCTGTAGTATAAAACTGTATGATGCTATGATTACAGGACGGGTCGGGGCAGGTGTCACTGACCGAGCTCCGACATCTGCTGACCAATTCAGGAGAGATGCTCACAGACGCTGAAATCAACGCCATGATCAACGACCTGGTGGCCACTGGGGACGGGCAGATCAACTTTGAGGGTGAGTCGTCGTGTGACAACTAGTGATCAACTTACAGATCCTCTTCTGGATGATCTAGGCCCTATAATGCCAGCTTGTTATGGCAAAAAAAAAGAGAACTTTTTGTTGTTGCGCACATATGGAGGTCGACATGCAGTGCCAGTCATCTAGTTGTGGGTGTCCTCTCCAATGTCTATCCAGCCTTCTCTCAACTGCCTCTACCATTGGTACTTCAACCACTTGGTTGGGGAGACTGTTCCAGGGATCTGTAGTGATGTTATGGTGGATGGTCGCTTTAGGGGGCAGGGCCAGATTAAAAGGTCCCGTATATTTGTCTAAAGCTAAGATTCCATATACGCGGTATGAGAATGCGACAAAAAATCGATAAGAATGTAAAGGCATAGTAGTGCTTCCATGCATCCGAATGCGAATACGAACACGGCAAATGGATCAACCCATGGACCGATCGGTGCGAATGCTGCTGCGTTTGCCATAGAAAACAATAGTACCTTTGATTTTCCTTCACAAATTTGGAGCAAAAAACTCCAAAAATGGGATGGGTATCTTTTTTTTTTTTTGGTTTGTTTAGCAACCTCCCAACACAAAAAGAAGACCTCGACTATTGGAGGTCGGCATGGGTATCTATGCCGCATATATGGAATCTCAGCTTCAAGAAATATGGCAGAAACCGAAAACATACGGTCATATAGGATTTGCCGCACCAACCCGCCCTCTGATGGCAGTGGCAAGAACCAATATGGGGAGCTACGTGCTGTGCAACATCCTTTGTGGATAAGATGTGACGACGGCCAACCTCAACCTGGCCTCTGGTGGCAGTGGAGGAACTAATGTCGGTAGCAGCTCACCGTGCAGTATGGTCTGTGGCGGAAAGGTCTTATAAAGGAATCCCACTGTCAACCTGTCCTTTGATGGCAGTGGACGGGTGGGAGGACAAATATGGGTAGCAGCTCACTTGGCATACTTTATGGAAAATGGGCCATCATGTAATTGTGAACTTCCTACCCTCGTTACGAAAATAGTGGGTACATTTATATTGACATCACGGCGGTGTCGCAGTTTGAGCGCCCTTCTGTTGCTTCTGCGCATGCGCAGAATTTAACAGCTTCGTCTGCGCATGCGTCAAATTCTACCCAATTTCAAACTACGGCGATCGGCGTTTTTCAGACATTTAAAAAAAAAAAAAAAAAATTGGAGGGTAAATATGTTTATTCTGCTGAATAAGTCTTGTCAGTGTCGAAGCACTGGTCTTCCAGCATTTTTCAATTCAGGGTTATTTACACATTCTCGATACTTATACTCTTCTGCTTAAGCAGCTTTGGCCTGTCTAAGTAGGACCTAGTGAAATTATAGTTTACGTGCGGCGAGTGCTGACTGTAGCGGTAAATTACCCAGTGTTTATTGAGGCGTCACACCGCGCAAAGGGTAAAACAAATGCCAGTCATAGAGACAACATTAAAACCACCCTAACTATCACAGTAATTTGTGATTTTTGGTGCTTTGAAAGCAAATTTCTCGTTTCTATTAAATAATTCAGATCTTTCTCTACAATTACACATTCAGCTTTTTTTTAATCAGCCAATTGGAAGTTCTTGAATTTATTTTGCGAAAATAGTTTTTGAGGCCATGATCTGGTAAGGCTAACACTGGCACTGAGACTCAGAATATCCCAACTTTCACTATTATCTCTGTTTTTAATACTTTCAGAGTAAATTGCTCTTAGGTTACATTAAATACTTCAGATCTTCCTCTTCAATTGCGCATTAAGATATTTTTAATCGATCCAATGAAAGCTTTTAAATCTATTTTACAAAAAAAGTCTACAACCACTGGCAGGGCGCTCAAACTGCGACAGCGGCTCGAGACATCGAAGATAATTTGACGCCGGGTCTTTAAGCCTCAGTTACACTTGCAATCAAACAAAAAGTCACCTGCGAGCTCCTTGCAACCAAACCAAAAAAAACCACCATATGCTTTGGGGGGCGGGGGGGGGGGGAGGTACTGCAAGGACGAGAGGTTAGAGACTTGAGTTGCAACCAATTAGCATTCGATTGCAGATCAGTCCCCGACCACTCGCCGACGAACACCAACCAATCAGAGTGGTTGTGGCAGTGCTATGGTCGATCAGTCGCCAACATATGAAAATGACCATTTTGGTCACAAGGTTTTTGGTGCAACACCTGCAATCTCCTTGCGACCAAAATGGTTGCCAGAAGGTCCATGACCACTGAGAATCAAGGTGTTTTTTTTGTCGCAAGCCTAGTGTGACTGGGGTATTAGAGCATCATTTAAACTTGCATAGTCCGAATGTTTTAGGTTGGTTGGTTTTGGGAGTTTTACATCCTGGCAACATCTATGGTCATATCAGGATGGGTACCGACTTGTGACAGTGTGCATTCGTGGCAACTTTGTTGGCACCATGACCCGATATCCCAGTCACATTATTTTGAGACTGTGCTAACAGTCCTTGTCCTATCCTCTTAATGCCGAGTGCCAGTCTAGGTAGCAACAAGTATAAATTTTATGTCATTGGTTTGACTCGACTAACATTCGAACTCCCGCCTCTCTACATGGGAAGCATGCGATCTACTGATTCGACCACCGCGTGCGGTCGCAAGATTAAGAAATTTCTCATCCCTGCGTACGGAGTGATCTAATCAATATATCCTTTAATTTCCTTACAGAGATGGTGCAAATGATGAAATGACGCTCCGGGGTGCTGCCATTTAAAGGTGCCGAACCTAAAACAGCCCACCCAGGACATGCTGCTAAAGTGGGTTTTAGGTTCTCAACTTCTAGACCAGAATTGTCGGTTAAAACACATACTTTAAAGCGAATATCGATGGTCCGTCACAATTATGAGACCATTCTTAAAGCAAAATAACAAACTAAAGATTGAAGTAATCATCTGAGAAATTAGTCCAGTAAGTTACAGATGCTTAAAGTTTACAAAATGTACATGAAATATCACATGGGTGAAAGGTCAAAACTCGGCCGAGAATGGTTTATAAATTAACCAAAGGCACATATATGCACATGAGCATTCTCTTGTTCTGATGTAATAAAAAGTAAACAACAGTACTTATGTCCCTTTTTATTGTTATTTTTTAATAACTGGTGTTGAGCGTCATGGGACCGGTCTGCTTCCATGTGCTGATCACAGTAACAGACACAACTCCAGTGCGAGACACATACTTTTGAAATGTGAATTAAAGCTGCATAGTCCGACGTTACCAGGTTTTATACTGCTGAAGCCTGCACACCAAGTTAATTTGGCATGTTTTTACTCCAAATGTCTTCAAAATTAACTTTTAAAAATAAAAGTTACTTCAAGGTAATATACATTAGAGCATAATTATCAAAGGAAATGTGGCAGAAACACCCATCAGACTATGCACCTTTAAGTAAAACTAATTAGATAAATTAGCCCTGGAAATAATTTTAAAAAATCCTAGTGGCGATTGACATACAGTGGCTATTTGTATTTAACAGCTAACAAAATCAGGACTTTATTAAAAAAGAACCCACGAAGGGGGTCAATTTCCTTGGCGATATACCTAATGGAAAATGAATGTTATCTACCCATGTCCGATTAATTAGCATGATCCTAAAATTTGGAACTATTTTAATTACAGCCATTTCTAATTAAGAACATGGATTCAAATGAAATATTTCTGCATGTAACCACGAATAAACCATGCATATTTATATTTCATCCCACATAAACACTGCCATAATTTAACTTACACCAGCTGACCGACCGACCGACATACTGGAATATACATATAACGGTTGAATTATTTTAATACAATTAAAATTAATTCCTTTTGTTACACAATCTAGAGAGAAATGGTCCCCAATATAACAGGGCGTCATTGACAGTTGAAATAGGCCAACAATATTCTTCTCCATTCACACACTAACGCACAATCTGTGCACCACGTGATCTGAACACAAAGGTGCAGTCTCTAATCCATCAGACGGAAGGACAGTGCCGTCCCTCCCTGAAAATAATAAACAGCGTGCTAAACAATATCACCCTCCTACTATTTTTCAGGATTTTGACCACCTTCAATATTGGAAAATTTCCACGCGCAATGCATCATGGATTGGTCCTAGACCAGAGTAACTAACGCAGTTGCTGCCTACTCCCATGAAAGCATCAAATTCTCTGAACCAAAACATTCACCTAGATTTGACCCTACATATCCAACTGATACCCCAGTCACACTACAGCTTGCAACCACTTTGCGACCACCTTAGACCAAAGAACCCACACTCACCAGTGACACCCATACATCGGGAGCCATTGTTTTGGTAGCAAAGACGGGTTCTTTGGTCAAAGGTGGTCGCAAGCTGTAGTGTGACTAGGGTATTAGATACCCGTGTCATTTATTACACAAGTATTGCTGCATAGAAGGGTCACCTCAATTTAACAGAACCTGTAACTGCTGGAGCCTACTGTGTCAAGCATGTTGATTTGGCAGGTTTTCAATTCAAAGATCGCCAAAGTTAGCCCTTTTGAGATAAAAGGTACTTCAAACTAAAGTATAATAATCAATCTAATACAATTATCGAAAAAATATATATGGCAGGAACGTAAAACAATCGGATTATTCTAAATGTGTGACGTGAATGGCTAAAAACGGGTCTCAATAATATATACATATATAGTATATAATCTGTCAATATATAATATATATATTCACACTGCTTCATATCACCCCAACACAAGCTATGGCACACATTTTTACTTAAGTATTTAACCCCTCTCCCCTTTAGATGCTAGATTCTGCTAGCGTTAAATCATTTTTGTTCTTAAATCATGCCATGACCCGAAAAGCCAGAGGTGTAAGGAAAGCACGTTTGTATGTAATGATCTTTCCAATGCAAATAACAAAATATAATTTTCCCACCAAATTTCATCTTTAATGCCAATACCTCACATAAGTTCTAATAGTAATTTGTCAAAAATTGAACATGAAGACCAATAGGGCTTATCGCTTAGGACATTGGCGTAATTCAGACAACCCATATTACTATAATGTATTAGTCAATTTCATTAGAAAATAAATTAGGAACAATAAAAATTGAGGATATTTTGTCATGCAGTATATCTTTGATATATATTAGAAGGCGTCTTGAAATTCAGCTTTCGATATTACAGAACTACATATATCCGCATGTAAAATGCACGCATATATATATATATATATATCTATATTTTAGGACCATTTCATACGAATTAAATCACTCTAATAACTCTGGCAACCATCACCCAATCCTCAACAATTGACACAATAACGAAAAGCTGAATCAGGAGGAACAGTATGACACAGAAACCTGGATTATTAAGACCCACTTTTACAGTTTTAGTCACAACATAATTTTATGGCATACTACAAATTAGTCATGTCACGTCGAGTCTGACAACATTGAATTGGGAAATCTCGCCATCTGACCAAAACATTCATGGAGCAGATTTCCCAATTGCCATTATTTATCCACGCCATTATTTATCCACTTTTTCCAAAGTAGTCCATCCGACAATCTTGTTAACCCAGCATATTGGGGTTTCTGGGAACAAAGTAGTCAAATTACCATTTAGCATCAAGGATTATTGAGGGTTAACTGCATACCAAGTTACCTGTCACCGCGCACTCAACTCACCCACTTACACAAGTCTCTGCGGTCCACAACCAGTCATCATTTAAACACACCAACAAGCGCTGGCCGTATGGTGCGACCATTGAGGTTATAACCAATCTTAGTCACAACCGCCACCGTGTTCGCCTCCAGCCCCTCTGGAGCCGGCTGCTGGAACAGCGCCTCATGCTGGTGTGGATCGAAGCGCTCGCCCTGGTCTGGGTTTATTTTAACGAGTCCATTGCGCACAAACACCTTCTGCAGCTGATGCTCGGTCATGGTCAGCCCCTGGTGGAGGTTCACAAGGTGTGGGTTCGAAGCCACCTGAAGTTGCTCAGTCGGCACAGCGTCTGTCGCTGCCTGCAGGATGTCAGCCACTTCGAGCAGGTCCTTGCAGAACCCTTGGATGCCGAAGAGTTTAGCGTCTGCCACCTGGGAGGTTGAAGTTTGCGTAGTTATCTATTTAATGCTGATCCACGACTGATTTAGTAGGCTATAATTGACACTGACAGCAGAGTGTAACATTAATAAATAGATGGCTCGGTGTCAGTTTGCTTGTAAGCCTGCATCAATATTCGCTTGACTGATTGATTAGTGGATGCTGGAATCGTCTGACCATCCAAAAGTTACTGATTCACGGGAGAATTCAACAACAAAGCGTCACACAAATCATTTCTATTTGCAAACCAAGATTACAAAATTAAAGAATATCATTTCAAATTATCATAGAACTATAGTTTCATGACTTTTCATAACATTTGGCCTTTAACCGCTACAAACTTAAAGGAATTTCCAGTACTTCATTAATAAACTTATCAACGTAAGTACTTTGTAAGGTTTAGAAGGACCAGTACGGACCCTGAAACCCTTCGATATTAAATAGGTATTTTTAAGCAGGCAGGAAAGAGCCCAGTAACAAAATCAACTGGCCTCCACCTGAGCATTTCAACCCAACTCAAGTAAAGACTTCAGACCCCCCCCCCCCCCACCCCACACACACTTTTGGGGACAAAAAAAGTGTAACTTCAAATTGTTATCTATCTTACCTGTTTCTGCATTCGTTGCCGAACATTCTCAGACTCGGCTAACGACCGCGTGTACTTATCCTGAAAAACGGGGAAAGAAAATAGAAAATTTGTTTGTTGAGGGTTTTATCTCCACAGCTAGGGTCATATCAGGACATAGTTCTTTGGAGGAAACCTGCTTCTGCCACATGCTACTTTTTCGATAAGCAGCAAGGGGTCTTTCATATGCACTTTCCCACATATAGGAAAGTACATACCACAGCCTTTGATGAACCAGTTTGTTGTTTTACATCATAGCAACATCAAAGGTCATATCAGGACGGGTACCGACTTGTGACAGTGCACACTCATGGCGACTTTATAGTGCCGTCCCACTGGGAAATTAGGCCACCAGCACCATGACCCGATATCCCACTCAGTCACATCATCCTGACACTGAGTCAACCAGTCCTTATCCTATCCTATTAATGCAGAGCGCTAGGCCAGGAAGCGACAAGTATCAATTTAAAAGTCATTGGTTTGCCTCGACCGGGAACCAAACTCCTGCATGCGAGGCCCGCGCTCTACCGATTAGGCCAACACGCCCGGTTGTTGAACCAGTTGTGGACCACTGGCCCACCCCAAGCCCACCCAAAATAATACACATCAACATTTTGCTATAGAACATAGACAAAAATATGATTATGAATGTTTCAACTACTTTATTAAAGTGGTATTAAACTTTTGATGAGATGTACACATATGTTCAATATGTATGATTTGGGCAATTCTTTCAATAATCATATATTGGAACTAGGCCATCCTCTCTTTGTGTTGAGTGCCTTGCTGGTGTTTTTGAAGCTGGTATCAACATTTTATTAAATGATACATGACTGACATCCCCTCTCCCCATGTTGATAACTTTGGACGCCACCTAATACATTTAACATTTTTTTAAATCCTCGACCTGGAGAACTTTAATGAAAATAAGATAAAACCTCGTTGAAATCCCATTAAAATTATTATTATTATCTATTACAGGGTTCATACCTATTTTAACATCAAATTCCATCACTTTCCAGGACCGTTCAGTAGAAAATTCAAGACGTTTATTAAATTAAAGTACCCTGGAAGATGGCCAATCCACTGTGTAAAACGTGTAGTGTAAATAACCATACAACAATAACAAATATATGTATAGTTTTAATATAAAAATCAAGAGGCAAGATAAACACACAAATTCACATTATACAAAAAAATCACTGATTACAATTCGGGCATGTCAACAAATATAGGCTTACAAAAATAATAGTAATGATTGTCCATTTTCCGGGATTTTTGTAGGACCGTTAGACAAATTCCATGACTTTCCAGGTCTGGAATCCTGAGTTACCAAATTCAAGGACTTCTCAGGGTTTCAGGCACCCGTACGAAACCTGTATTATATTTATAACCAGTTGTTGATGCATCACTGAGACCTAGGCCTGTCACCGTGCCTGAAATATATAGTTCCCACGCATAGTTGACGCCAGCCCCCAACTCACCCAAAACTAAGATTGGTTGGTTGTTGGAGTTTTACGCCCTGGCTACATCTAGTCATATCAGGCCGATACCAACTTGTGACAACGAGCACGCATGGTGACTTTATAGTGCTGCTACACCGGGAGAGCAGGCCACCAGCACCATGACCTAATATCCTACTCAGTCACGTTACCACAGCCCTTGCCACATCCCAATAATGCCAAGCACCTGGCTAGTAGGAAGCGACAAGTATCAATTTTATGTCATTGGTTTAATGCTGCATAGTCCAATGAAATATCAAATTTTCAAAACCAACCCAATTATCTAGATTTGGTTTTACATATCTAACTTAGATACTGATGCACTTATTCAGCATTTGTTTCTGCGAAGGCAATACTTGGTCAATTTAACAGAACCTGTTACTGCAGAAGTCTATGGTCTAAGAGTTTTGGCAAGCTTGCCAAAACTAATTTTCCATGTTTGCACTCAAAATATCTAAAAAGTAACTTTGACCTAATGTAAAGTAGATACCAATCTAATATATTTATCTCAGAAAAAATACAGAAATTCAAAACCATCGGACTATGCAAGTTTAACTAGTCCGGGAACCGAACTTTCGATCTCCGACACGCGAGGCCCACTCTCTCGCGCATAGTCCGAGAACTAAACGAAATGGTGCTACATTACGAGCAGCAGTTTCCATACCTTGTAATCACTTATTTCTTCTTCAAGTTTCCCCTTTTCTAAATCAAAGCTTTTCTGCATCTCTTCCAGCTTTGCCTCAGCTTTTTTCGCCTCATCACCCGATGGTGGTGGCGGTGGCCTGGGGTCTCCCTCTGAATTGCTGTCGGTTGCTTTTTCTGTCGCCGTCGTTAGACGTCTCAAGGAGTTCCTGAAAAGAGAGAATTTTAGGACCGTCTAAGCAAAAGCATGTAATATGATAGGTGTTCAATCAATCGGATACAGCTATAATAGGCAGTAAGATGTACTCTCGATCCCAATCTTCTGCAGCGAGGTTCCTAACCATTAAACTAGGCTTCCTGATGCAATCTACCGACGCCTACCGGTGTATGTTGCATTTATTCTGGGAAGGTCGGTCAGGATGCATGCACATTTGTCGGGATAGAATTCAAATCTTTTTCTTGGACTCAAAAAACAAAAACCACGTTTTTCAGGACCATTTACATACATTTTATAATTTTACACACACACCATCAGGTAACCATTTATAAAATGGAACGTAATAAATGCTATTACTATCCATCACTGTGGCGATCTTCTGCAGTTGGTCATCTATTTCTTTATTCAAACTACCTACTCCTACTCTTTTCTCTCGTGTTGATTTTCTGAGACGGTTTGACTTGGAAATGAAGGTTAAAATTCCTGTTGCTTCAGCTTTCTCAGAGTTCTTCGAAATAAGAGAACACATTTTCATCATGTAGTAGTTTCAGTTTTCAAGGATTTTCAAGTATACAGTAAATATCAGGCACTTTTTAAGGCCTTGAATGGGAAGAAGTTAAATTCTAGCACTATCAAGGATTTCAATGCAGCATACGTACCCTGCCCTGGTCGGTGCACCGCACTAGATAATACAATTTCTTATGGAACATGCGGAGCCAGTGAAAACACCAGTTATTCATTCACTGAAAGATTCTTGAAAGAAACATTACAAGTAATTACAAAACCCAGAAACAAAACATAACTTTTGTGATACATTTGATATGTATGCACTCACGCATATCTGGTTTAGTGGTTATAAATATTAACAGAAAAAGCATACAGGAATGTGCTGGGGAGCATTAGTTTGTATACCAAAGACCATAGTACATTACTACTAGATAAAGGATTCACCCCATACATCCAGTACAGGGGTGAAAACCAACATATTAGAAAAATGGGCGAAGAATTTTGACATGGCGAGGAAATCAACTGAGCTGGTAAATTCTCAATTTAAGAAGCAAAATATATTCTTCACATAAATCTTCATATTTACGCGCTACTTTTGATTTAAAATATATAATAAAACATGTAGTTTAAGGAATTTAAATACTAAAACCAACTACATTTTATCGCCACCATCTTGTCTTTTTGCATCCTCTCCCACTTCACCAACTCTTTGCCGATACAAGTAGCCATTTGATCCTGGAGCCAGAGTTTCTACTTCCTGTTCCATACTAAAGCTATTTTTGCCCGTATTTAGACTACGTTAGGGTTCACCCTTGTACTATAGGTACTGGGTGAATCTTTTATCTAATTACTACATACTTTGCACCTATACACTTAATTTAGGTAAAACAGAACCAGTAAACTGAGTCCCCATAGCACGATTTAACAGGCACGACCCAGCAATTCAATATATATAATTATATTATTTAGATCCACCAATTGCGACATTAAAGCTGCATAGTCCGATGAAGCGTCAAATTTTCCAAATCAAAACAATCATCTGGATTTGATTCTACATATCTAACTTAGAAGATACTGGTGCACTTATTAAACAATTATCGCCACATAGAAGGGAATACTGAGGCAATTTAATAGAAGCTGTTACTGCAAAGGTCTATGGTGTCAGAGTTTTGGCATGTTTGCCAAAATTAATTTAGCATGTTTGCAAATATCCCGAAAGTTACCCATTTAAAATAAAAGCTACTTCAAACTAAAACAAGGTACATTATAACGATCAATCTAATAAATATATTCATCTCAGAAAATGACACAAACTCAAAACCATCGGACTATGCAACTTTAAGTACTAGTAACTGTAGGTATGTTGACATGCACACGACGCGTCGCCGCCGTGTTGTCCCCGATCGCTGCGATCGGGAGTGCACGAACGGGTCTCGACATGTCTACCAAAATCGCTTCTCATTGGCTAACGGATGGGGATATCGGGGAATCACGACCACCACATATAAAGGAAAGGTTTCTGAATGTCATCGTTTTCGAATTTTGCATTTTTGATGATTCGTTCGTTTGTGACACAATTTTAAACATTTGCACTCATTTTTGGATGCTCAAATCAGTTCAAAATCACTTTGGCCATAAATAAAAAATATATAGCCCAAATTATTAATGTCTTGTCTCGCATGATACCAAATATTATCATGATCCTATATGTCGAAAGTGGTTAATTTTGAATCGGAAAGTGTCATGGGTGCGCGACTTTGGCACCATAGTGACAGGCTCACCTCTGCCTTGCACTCATTTTCGGTTCAAAATCACGTTGGGGATAAATAAAAAATATGTAGCCCAAATTATTAAGGTATTTTCTCACATTATACCAAATATTATCACGATCCTATAGGTCGAAAGTGGTTAATTTTGAATCGGAAAGTTTCATGGGTTGCGCGACTTCGGCACGGGGCGCAGGGGGAGGTTTGCATTGTTTAGGGTCATACCTATTCCCTTTGTTTCAGTCTAATTACAGGACAACATACCTAGTATTAGTAGTAACTGGAGTCCGAGGCTAGCATTGTACTCATTACGTTATGATCTCCAATGGCAATGCCACCTAATAACCAGACATGTATGTACTGATTCTAACCCTCTGTCAAACTAGTAATACTATATCTATTACATCACATACCGTCATACGTGCGTTTTGTCTGATCATCTGATGAAAGAAGTTACAAGAATCAAGATGGCGTCTACTTGTGCAAGTTACAAGTAGGCGGCTTTAACTACGACATGCACTCAGTCAGTGGAGTGGCACTACACTGATGCTAGCTCAATATAAAATAGCCAATATACTTATAATCTTAT
>CM059190.1:68736636-68784136 GCA_030323885.1 Branchipolynoe longqiensis | reverse complement strand
TACATACATTTACACATAATCAGACACACCTCACAGTACACACACCTAACACACTCCAGACACACCCAGAGACACCTCACAACATACACCTCACACACTCACGCATACACACAACCACATCCTCACATACCCTCACACACACTCACACACTCATTCACCCACACTCGCACACACTCACACATTCACTTACACACAGTCACACATTCTCAGACACACCTCACAGCACATACATCTCATAGTCATACACACTCACGCATGCACACACACAAATCCTCACACACTCTCACACACACGCACACTCACATGCTCACTTACTCACTTACTCACACCCACTGGCACACACTTAGCCACTCACAGAATCTCAGACACACACTATCACACACAGACATTTACGGGCCTCTTCCTCTCACACACATCTCACACATACACTCAGAAACCTCACACGATTCCAGAAACACACATCTCTCTCACACGTAAACACACACTCTCACAAATGCCTCTCACCCACACCTCACTTCCACCCATGTGCTCACCCCATTGTGCCCCATCTCTCTCCTCTCTCTCACCTCCGTCCTGATATGACCTTAGATGTTACCAGGACTTAAAACGCCAACAACTAACCAATGTCTCTCTCTTCCTACCCCCCTCTCTCCCTCTTTTTCTCTCACACAAGCCTCAAGGGGCTTACACCCTGCCAGGCAGTGTACCGCTTACAGCTAATGCCTGTGTGCGCGTGACAAGATTAATGAGAATTGGTTGTCTAATTAGCGCAGACAATATCTAGACCCTCACGTCTCGCGCGAGGCGCGGCGAAGGCCAGCGAGAGGCAGGTGGGGGGGGGGGGGGTGGCGGCGAGAGAGGCAGGGGGGGGGGGCGGCGAGAGGCGGGGATGGGCGGCAATATGCGAGGAGGGGCGGGGCGGGAAGGAAAGGGGCGGGTAAGGGCGTCGAAGGGCGGCACAGGCGGTGAAGGGCGGCGAGGTAAGTTTGTTTGTTTGTTGTTGTTTTACGTCCTAGCAACATCTAAGGTCATATCAGGACGGGTACTGACTTGTGACAGTGCGCAGTCATGGCGACTTTATAGTGCTGCCCCACTGGGAAATCAGGCCGCCAGCACCATGACCCGATGTCCCACTCAGTCACATTATCCTGACACTGAGCTAACCAGTCCTTGCCCTATCCTATTAATGGCGAGCGCCAGGCTAGGAAGTGACAAGTACCAATTTTAAAGTCATTGGTTTGACTCGACCGGGAACCAAACTCCCGACCTTCCACACGTGAGGCCCACGCTCTACCGATTAGGCCACCGCGCCCGGTACGGCGAGGTAAGGAAAGAGGGAACAATTGCTGTATTTAATCTTTTCCCCTTATTAACCTTTTAATTGTCATACAAGGTATTTTGGTCACAGTTTTAATTTTTTTATTAAAATAATCTAAATATATATTTAAAATACAGATGCTCATGTTATACCATATGCTCATGTTATACATAGTTATACCATTTGGCTTAATTAATTATTCACGATTACAGCCAACAGATTTATCATTAAACCCCCTCCCCCAACATATCCACATATTTGGTTGAAACCTTCAACTGTTACTATTACATATAAAACAATTGTCAGAGAGAATTGACGATTCGGTGTGCAGATGGGCCGGCCGAATGAGTTGAGAGCTTACCTCACATTTTGGTAAATCATAGGTTTCGAACCCTCGAGTGGTATTCAAAATCTGGCCGACTCAAATCAATGACTTAAAAGTTTTTGCTTATTTCTACCTAGATAAAGGATTCACCCGGTACTCGCAGTACATGGGTGAATACCAACCCTATATAAAAACGGTCGAAAAAGCGGGTTAAAGAATTGAGAGCCTAATTTTACAATCTAAGAAGCAACAATTATTCTTTACATATGTCTTATTGATAGCCCGCTACCTTTGAGTTGAAAAATATAATATAATATCTAGTTTAATAAGATTTACAAGTGAAATCGATGGCATTCTGTGGCGGCCATCTTGTCTTTTTACATTCTCTCCCATTTCACCAACTCTGTGCCGATATAAGTAACCATTTGACACTGGAGGCAGGCATTCTACTTCTTGTTCCATACTAAAGCTATTTTCGCCCGTATTTAGACTACGTTGTCTTTCACCTGTGTACTACAAGTACCGGGTGAATCTTTTATCTAATTTCTACCTAACCCGGGTGTTCGGCATTACTAGTATAGGGCACTTCAAATGTCTCAAAAGTTAGCCATTTAACATAAAAAGTTAATTCAAAGTAAAGTAAGGTAGATTATAACAAATAATCTGATATATTAACTTCAGGTTGCACAGTCCAATGGTTTTGTTTGTTGTTGTTTTACATCCTAGCAACATCTAAGGTCATATCAGGATGTGTACTGACTTGTTGTAAAAATATACGGATTTTCGGTTAAGAATTATATATTGGCAGAGAGCATTATTAGTCTTGGGCGACGGAGTGGGGACGATGTTATATAAACTAAAAGTAATAATATCCCACTCCCATTATGACAAGATATAAGCTGTGTAAAATATATGTTCATATATGATGCCTGAGATTAATGAAGAGATGTTCCTATATAAGAGGCAGTACATGATTGTTGAAATATTTCTCTATGCATCCATAAAGAGTGCAATTGGAGAAAAGACCATTTTAACAGAGATCTATTGTAACTGTATAACTACCTGCCCCCCCCTGCCTTGACCACTGGGCTGGTCCACCAGCCTAATTTGCATATACACACAGGGCACCACCTGCAGCTGGGTTGAGTGACAGCTACCCCTACTGGGGGAGGGTGCCACCCACCCTGACTGTGGAGGTGCCTGATTGGCTGGCTGGGGACTGCCCAGTCACCTGCATCCCATTGGCCCTCTGACCACACTAGCCTCAAACCAAGATCTTAATTCTAGACTCTGCTTCAGACCCCCTGGAGAGAGATCACTCTACTCCTGGCTCTGGAGTGAGGCACACCTACTCTGGAGCAGGAACCCCAGACACTCTGTCTGATGCTGGCTAAATTCACATATTCCAATTGAGTGTGAACACAGACATAGGACTCCTGTCCCATGTGCTGTGGACACTGCTTTTGATACAGGCTAAAGTAGTAATGAGATACTATGTGGCTAGAAGGCAAGGGGTGTGGATGATAGGTCACTGGTAGGTGGACAGGAGTTGGTGTTAGTAAAGCACAACTTCTCCACTGTTTATCTGTGTGACTTGTCTTCATTCTTCCTTAGCATTGGTTAATGAGTTGATAGATAAGTGATATGAAGGGGAGAGTTTCTGTAGTATTATCTGGTGTCCCAAACGTGGCCGGGCATTCAGTAATATTATATTGTGACAGTGCGCACTCATGGCGACTTTATAGTCCCATTGGAAGACCAGGCCACCAGCACCATGACCTGATATCCCACTCAAGTCACATTATCCTGACACTGAGCCAACCAGTCCTTGCCCTATCCCAATAATGCCGAGCGCCAGGCTAGGAAGTGACAAGTATCAATTTTTAAGTCATTGGTTTGACTCGACCAGGGTTCGAACCCACGACCCCATGATCTCCCAAGACGGGAGATGGACGCTCTAACTCATTCGGCCATCCCATCTGGTCCTCAATGGTTTTGAGATTCAGTCTTTTTCTGAGATACAAATATTAAATTGATTGTTATAGACTACCTTAGATTGGATTGAAGCAAGTATTATTTTAAATAGCTAACTTTTGAGATATTTGAAATATTTGAAGTGCAAACATGCAACATTAATTTTGGCAAGCACACTGACATTCTGACAACATAGCTTTCTGCAGTAACAGGTTCTATTAAATTGACTTGGTATTCCCTTCTATGTGGCAACAAATCATTAATAAGTGCATCAGTATCTAAGTTGGATATGTATAATCAAATTTAGATAATTTTTTTGGTTTTGAAAATTTGACGCTTCATCAGATTATGCGGTTTTAAAGCTAAAATTCCATATATGTAGTAAGTGGCAAGCCGCATGCGAGTGTGAATGCGGCATGTGGCATGCGGCATGTATACCCATGCGATTTTCGGTCTTTCTTGCTGCAAATTTGTGAATGGAAAGTCAAAGTTCATGTTTGCTCTATGGTAAATAGAGCAGCATTCGCGTTCGCATTCCCACTGATCGGTACATGGAGCGATCCACTTTCTGCATTCACATTCACATATGGATGACATATGGAACTGTGCGTTTACATGCTTTTCATTTTTTTGCCCGCATTCGCATTCGCATTCACATACCGCATACCGCATATATGGAATCTTAGCTTTAGAAAATAATAGAAACTCAAAAACATCACATTATGCAACTCTAAGCGCACTGCTAACCACAGCTAATTAACGGCCAGGCTGACATCAGCTGTGATCCCAATTCAACCTGGCGCCACCTGCTGGGCCTATATGTATGAGCCCGGGTTAGCGGTCCTAACCCACGTGTCGTGCGGATTTCCCGGGTTAGCAGCCAAAGTGTAAATGTATGTGCCCGGGTTAAGCAAACTCCTCGAGGGTTAACGTCGCCTTCACTAACCCCAATTTGAGCCTGGGTTAACGTCCGGGTTAGGCACCGACTCGGCCCAAATCTATTCAATGCGACCATATTTAACAGAATTACATCCCCAAATGGTGAAATTTCATTGAATTAACCCTAAATTCGAAGCAATATTAACGCTGCCGCTGCAGAGGCGGCGATATTAATGTTTTCGAATCGACGAATGTAAAGTAAATAAATCGCCACCTCCGCAGCGACGTCGATATCCATACTGTCTAACATCAAATAAAAATGGCCACCGCCGTCGCCGCCAAATCGACGGCAATATATTATGCCCAAATCTATTCAATGCGATCATATTTAACAAAGTTACATAGCCAAATAGTGAAATTTGATCAATTTAACCCTAAATTCGAACCGTTATTAAGGCTGCCGCCACGCCGCATTGGCGGAGATATTAATAGTGTCGAATCGACGAATGTAAATACCCACACAGGGGTTTCCCAAATCTATAAATAACTGAAACGTTAGCTAACTCGGGCACGCTTTGGTCACATACATCTCCCGTGACACATTTGGAACCACGGGGTTAGATAACCCGGCACCCTCCTTTAACCCCGGTCTGGTTAAAAATTGGCACATACATATATGCCCCGGGCCTATATGTATGAGTACATTTTTAACCGGACCGGGGTTAAAGGAGGGTGCCGGGTTATCTAACCCCGGGGTTCAAAATGTGTCACAGGGGATGTATGGGTCCAAAGCACGCGCGGGTTAGCTAACGTTTCCGTTATTTATAGATTTGGGAAATCCTTCTGTGCCTGTTTACATTCGTCGATTGGACAATATGATTAACACCGCCGATGTAGCTGCTACGTTAATATTGCTTTGAATTTAGGGTTAATTTAATGAAATTTCACGATTTGAGTATGTAATTCTGTTAAATATGACAGCATTGAATAGATTTGGGCTTAATATATTGCCGTCGATTCGGCGGCGATGGCGGCGACCATTTTTATTTGACGTTAGACACTATGGATATCGACGTCGCTGCGGAGGCGGCGATTTGTTTACTTTACATTTGTCGATTGGACAATATGAATATCTCCGCCAATGCGGCTGTAGCGTTAATAACGTTCGAATTTAGGGTTAAATTGATCAAATTTCACTTATTGCATATCTAATTCTGTTAAATATGGTCGCATTGAATAGATTTGGGCCGAGTCGGTGCCTCACCCCACTTTTAACCCTCCTTTCGCTTGGGGTTAGTGCAGGCGACTTTACGCTCGCCGAGTTAGTTTAACTCGGACACATACATACGCAGTTTTTGCCGCTAACCCGCTAAACTCGCCGAAAACCAGCTTTGCACCACTAACCCGGACACATACATATGGGCCCAGGTGGGCTGGCAAAGGCATGCATGCATGGCACAGCGGACTGTCCTTGAGGTGACCTTTGGATGCCCAAGGGTATTGCGTCACTGAGCTAGACGCAGTTAATGGTTGTTCTTACCAATGACTGACTATCCGAGTGTGGCAATATGCACGCTGTGGGCGTACTCGATTAATCGACTCTGGTCACCCGAGCCACTTTTTGGCCCATGCGCACATCCTGCAGACTCGGGTCGAATAATCGAATACGCTTCTCCATGCTCGGGGTGACAAAAATGGTGGCCCTTTTATTTGTTTTTTAATAGCCGATATAATTACATCAAAATATGATTTAAATATTTTTATGATGGCATAGTTTAGTGATATTTCCATTTCATTAATCTATGATATTATTAAAAAAAAAAATGTATGACTGGTACCGGCGGCTGTTATCCTGCAGGACGGTACCAGCGCAAATGTGACGTCATCGCTCCTTGCAAACCCCAGCCAAGAGGTGGGTTACTGGGGTCGGGTTGTTTTGCACACGGCACGTGTATTTGTCGACTCCACTTGCAGTGTTCTATTTGAAATTCTGACGACTCGGGTGACCCGAGTCGCCCGGGTCGCGTTAATCGATTACGGCCAGTGTGTGTGTGGGGGGGGGGGGGAAGTAGGTGTGAGGGTGTGGGTGGTGGATGTGGGTGGTGGATGTACGTAGTGAGGGTGTGGTTGGTGGGTGGTGGTGATGTGTGTGTGGGAAGCTGATCAGTGTGAATGTGGGTGATGTGCTTGTGTGTGGTGTGGGTGTGGGTGTGGTTGAGGGTAGTGGTGTGGTGGTGTCGGTGAGCGTGGTGAGTGGTAGTATGGCGGTAGGGGTACGGTGGTGGTGTGGGTGTGGGTGTGGGTGTGGGTGCGGGTGCGGGTGCGGGTGCGGTGCGGGTGCGGGTGCGGGTGCGGGTGCGGGTGCGGGTGCGGGTGCGGATGGTAGTGATGGTGGGTAGAGCTGACTATGGTGGGGTGATGGTGTGTGTGTGTGTGGTGGCGCGGTATTGTGATGGGGTAGTCATAGTGTTGGTGAGAGTGGTGGTGTGGGTGTGGGTTGGGTGTGGGTTTGGGTGCGGGTGTGGATGGTAGTGATGGTGGGTAGAGCTGACTATGGTGGGGTGATGGTGTGTGTGTGTGTGTGGTGGCGCGGTATTGTGATGGGGTAGTTATAGTGTCGGTGAGAGTGGTGGTGTGGGTGTGGGTTGGGTGTGGGTTTGGGTGTGGATGTGGATGTGGGTGAGTGTGAGTGTGGGTGTGGTTGAGGGTAGTGGTGTGGTCGTGGTAGCCATGGGGTGGTGGTGGTGTCGGTGAGGGTGGTGAGTGGTAGTATGGTGGTAAAGGTACGGTCGTGGTGTGGGTGTGGGTGTGGGTGTGGGTGTGGGTGTGGGTGTGGATGTGGGTGTGGGTGGTGGTGTGGGTGTGGGTGGTGGTGTGGGTGTGGGGGTGGGCGGTGATTTGGATGAGTATGAGCGCTGGCTGGCTTTCCGTCTCGGAGCTCGTGAGTTCGAAACCAGACCGAGGCAAATCAAGGACTTTCAAAATTGATATGTGTTGCTATCTACCTTTGCATTCGACATAAATAGGGTACAGCAAGGACTGACTTTCACCAGTAACATGGTAATGTGACTGAGTGGATTATTGGGTAGTATAAAGCTGTCATAAGTGTGTACTGCCCATCCCGCTGATACCGATGTCGTCTCAGTTGGTACTAGGATATAAGACCCAACACGTTGCAGTCAGGAGTCCACGTCATTAGTGAGATTTACGGCGACGTTAGACCGTTAGTCCGTAGATCATGTGATGTCAAGATCCATCTTTTAGTTAGGGCTCGTTTAGCTACTTCTTCAAATGCCACCGGGCGCGGTGGCCGAATCGGCAGAGCGCGGGCCTCGCGTGCGGGAGATTGGGAGTTCGGTTCTCGGTGGAGTCAAACCAATGACTTATGAAATCGATACTTGTCGCTCCCTCGCCTGGTGCTCGACATTAATAGGATAGACCAAGGACTGGTTGGCAACATATAAGGTCATATCAGGATGGCTACCGACTTGTGACAGTGTGAACTCATGGCGACTTTATAGTGCTGCCTCACTGGGAAATCAGGACATCAGCACCATGACCCGATATCCCACTCAGTCACAGTATCCTGACACTGAGCTAACCAGTCCTTGTCCTATCCTATTAATGCCGAGTGCCAGGCTAGGAAGTGACAAGTGTCAATTTTATAAGTCATTGGTTTGACTCGACTTGGAACTGAACTCCCGATCTCGTGCATGCGAGGCCAGCGCTCTACCGATTCGGATACTGCGCCCGGTGTTTGTATGATGAGTGCATTGCTATTTAAATGCATGTAGGTATGGCGAGACAAACTGATTGGTTAGACAATGCCTTAAACTGGTCTAGCATATGAAACTAGATACACTAGCAGGATTCATGAGCTAGATATATAGAGACACTTATATTCTTTATAATTAAGTTATGGGAATATAAACACGAACATGTTCCACACACAATTTCTATCAAATACCGAACTCATGCTGGATCTTGTCTCCAACTAGCCTGGCACTTGGCATTAATAGGATAAGGCAAGGACTGGGTAGCTCAGTATCAGGATAATGTGACTAACTGATCTCTCAGTGGGCCAGCACTATAAAGTTGCCATAAGTGTGCACTGTCACAAGTCGGTACCTGACCTGATATGACCTTAGATGTTACTAGGACGTAAAACAACAAACAAATAAACAAAATAAACAAATCATATAACCTCGGCATTACTAGGATAGGGCAAGGACTGATTGGCTCAGTGTCAGGATAATATGACTGAGTGGGATATCAGGTCATGGTGTTCGTAGCCTCGTCTCCCACTAGGGCAACACTGTTGCTATGAGTGCGCACTGCCACTGTGTGAAATGTTGCCACGGTGCGCACTGTCACAAGTAGGTACCCATCCTCATATGGCCTTAGATGTTGCCAGGACGTAAAACTCCAAGAACCAACAACCATCTAGTGGGGGTGGGGTGGGGGTGGTCGCTAGTTCAAAATGGACTGGTCAACCACCATATATCCACGTCCCCAACTCAGCGTGCTGCCACCTGTCGGTACTTCTACACATGACAAGGGTCAGTGTAGAGAGGGCCAGTACCATGTTTTAATGTTTGTTTGTTGTTGTTTTACGTCCTAGCAACATCTAAGGTCATATCATGTTTTAATAGCACTCACATATCATGTTTTAATAGCACTCATATATCATGTTTTAATAGCACTCATATATCTACTGCATGACATTCGGATATGGCTACGTTTATTTGTTTTGTCACCGACCAGTCAAGAAGTCTAATGAAGTTGTCAATAAACTGGTTCAATGAGTGATGCTGGGAAAGTCACGTCACTTCCGGTTTCCTTTTCTTGCTGCTGCCCAAGCAGGTCCCCCCTGGACCCTCATTATGGTTTGTTTCTTGGGGTTTGACCGTCGCGCAATATCTAAGATCATAATTATCAGGACGGGTACTGATTTATTAAAGCACACACTCATGGCGACAGTATTTATACTATCCTGATATGACCTAAGTTAGATGTTATGTTGCCAGGACGTAAAACTTTAAGAAACAAACAAAACGACATTATAGTGCTGCCACACTGGGAGACCCAGCGACCGGCATCATGCCTTGATATCTCACTCAGTCACTTTATCCTGATACTGAGCAGACCAGACCAATCTGTACCCTATCCTAGAAATGGCAAACACGTCAGGCTAGGTATAATTTATTTGTTCAGGATTTACATTCTAGCAACATCTAAGGTCATATCAGGACAAGTACCGATTTGCGACCGTGCACACTCATGGTGACTTTATCGTACTACCTTATTGTGGACCAGGCTGCATGCACCATGACCCGATAACCAACTCAGTCACATTATCCTGACACTGAGCAAGCAAGTTCTTTTCACATTCTAGTATTGCTGAGTGCCAGGCTAGGTAGCGATTAGATAAAAGATTCACCTGGTACTACTTGTAGTACACGGGTGAAGATCAGCCTTATATAAAAAGGTAGAAAAATCGGGCTAATGAATTGAGTCGTTATGAGAGCCTAATTTCACAATCTAAGAAGCAACATTTATTCTTTGTATATGTCTTCATGTTTACCCGCTACTTTTGAGTTGGAAAATATAATACAACATATACTTTAATGCAATTTAAAACAAATAAAAGTGAAATCGACGGCGTTCTCTGGCCACCATCTTGTCTTTTTGCATTCTCTCCCATTTCACCAACTCCATGCTCATATAAGTAACCATTTGACACTGGTGCCAGGCATTCTACTTCTTGTTCCATACTAACCTATTTTCGCCCGTATTTACACTACGTTGTTGTTCACCCGTGTACTACAAGTACCGGGTGAATCTTTTATCTAGGTAGCGATGAGTATCCAACTTCAAGTCCTTCGTTTGATTCAGCAAGGGTGGTTCAAATCCCATGACCACTCAAACATGGGAGTGGGCTTTCAAATAATTTGGCCATTCTGTCCTGTCTGGTCTGAAGGAAGGGCTCCTACTGAGTATGATGAAAGTGAATATACCACTTTACATTATAGTCTTACTTTCCTATTCTGTTCAGTGTTCCTGGGTTTCATCATAAAGGTTGGTTGGTTGTTGGAGTTTTACGTCCTGGAAACATCTAAGGTCATATCAGGATGGGCACCGACTTGTGACAATGCACACTCATGGCGACTTTATAGTGCTGTCCCACTGGGAAATCAGGCCACCAACACCATGACCCAATATCCCACTCAGACACATTATCCTGACACTGAGCTAACCACTCCTTGTCCTATCCTATTAATGCCAAGCGCGAGGTTAGTAAGCGACAAGTATCAATTTGAGAAGTCATTGGTTTGATTCGACCAGGAGCAGAACTCCCGAACTCCGACACGCGAGGCCCGCGCTTTACCGATTCGACCACCGCGCCGGGTACATCTTAAAGGTGTTTGCTTTATATAACCTTCTAACACTTCATCAGCTGATTTATATCCTTCACCCCTCTGCTCTTACCTTTATTTAATGAACTGTCCCGGTCCTACAGTTGCACCCCATAATTAGCTCAGGGAGATGACAAATCATTAGTCTGCATGATCTAATTGATACATAGCACCAGTCTCCCCCATTCATCATACACAGATACACACATTCTTCATACTTACCCTCCGTATTCGATCAAGTTTGCATAATCTAATGGTTTGAATTGTGCCATATTATTATTTTTAGATACATCTATATATAATACCAAACAGTGGTTAAGTTTTAGGGTCATTCTGATCCCTCCTCCGTTAATCCGTGCTGCCAACGCACATCATCGTACTCCACTGATGCTTTGCCATGTATGGGTTGTTAATATCATGGGTTTTTGTGCCTACTGTACACATTTCACATTAATTTTGATGATTTATTTGACTAACTTTGGTCACTTTGACCCGAGTGGCATCCATTTTGAGTCATGTAACCATGAGTGTTGTTAACTCCGCCATTAGATAGCGCCATCAATATGGTTTACCACATAATGGTACAGATGGATTCCACTAGATGGCTATGTATTTGCTTTGGTTTTAGAAATGTGATGCTTTAATCGGACTGTGCAGCTTTAATGACCGACACTAATGATCTGTGGATAAAAGCACAACTTCACTTTCAACTCATCCATCTTTCAGATAAGCTACTAATAGCTGGGTGTGGCTAGAACCCCTGTTACAGAAACAAAAGGAGTAGCTTAAGCATAATCAATTCCAATCGTCTCCTTTTAAATCAGTGTCGGCTGGTCCCTAACGAGGGACTGAAGCTGTGACCTGGTGTACTTACACACCGGAAGTAGGATGATTCTTCCTTCCTAGTTGACCGGACGCGGTGGCCGAATTGGTAGAGCGCAGGCAGGGAGATTGGGACCCCTAGGGCATAATCGATTAATCGACTCTGGTCACCCGGGCCACTTTTTGGCACATGCGCACATCCTGCAGACTTGGGTCGAATAATCGAATACGCTTCTCCACGCTCGGGTGACAAAAATGGTGGCCCTTTTATTTGTTTTTTAATAGCCGATATAATTACAGCAAAATATGATTTAAATATTTTTATGATGGCATAGTTTAGTGATATTTCCATTTGATTAATCTATGTTATTACCCCAAAAAAATATGTATGACTGGTACCGGTGGCTGTTATCCTGCAGGACGGTACCAGCGCAAATGTGACGTCATCGCTCCTTGCAAACCCCAGCCAAGAGGTGGGTTACTGGGGTCGGGTTGTTTTGCACATGGCACATGTATTTGTTGACTCCACTCGCGGTGTTCTATTTGAAATTCTAACGACTCGGGTGACCCGAGTCACTCGGGTTGTGTTAATCGATTACGGCCCAATAGACTAGTTCGTCATTCCAGCCGCGCGGTGCTTTGTGGGAAGCGTGGAAGAAAAACAAACCTGCACGAAGCACATGGCAGATGCTAATACACTGGGTGCAGCTATGAAATGTGCTAGTTTCAGCTCATCTCAGCTCTTGTTTGAAACATGTAATACCAACTAAAAAATATATATCTAATAAAGTAAGATGTTAATCTTTTATCCAGCTTTGTATTTACATCAATCTAATCAGAACATCTTATGCCATCTGCATTTAAATCTAGACAAATCTGGTGACCCACACTAGTGTTAGAACTATAGCCAGAGTCAGATTTACTTATTTTATTCATGTTTTATTTTATATCCTATGGTTAATAACATATGTAGAGCTAGGAAATGGGTAGCGTTAGTCAGGCATTGGTTATATATTTCTTTGAAACAAGCGTCTGTTGACACATTTGACATTTTAATATTTAGAACAAGTCTTTAAAATGGCGATGTCAACATCAACCTGTAAAGTTACTGATTGTTTTGCGTGGAATTGTATTTTCTTAGCTCCAAATGCTTAATTAATGATATTTGTGTCTTAAATATATTCATTATATCATTTCTATTATATTGCAAGCATGAATCCATGTTTGAACCAAATTGTTCTGTACTTCCATTAATTTGGATTAAAATCGACGTTTTGCCCTACGTGTATCAGCAAACTCAATAGCTGTACACCTTTGTTTTGCTCTCGACGCCGTTTTCACCGCATGCGCAGTCGGAATAACGATCTCATCTATAGCCGATGTCTACTTTTTGTGCTGGGGGGGGGGGGGTCGTTAAACAAACAGCGGGAGATTGTGAGTTCAATTCCGTGTCGAGTCAAACCAATGACTTACAAAACTGATACTTGTCGCTTCCTAGCTTGGCGCTCATCACTTATAAGATAGGACAAGGACTGGTTAGCTCAGTGTCAGAATAATGTTACTAAGTGGGATATCGGGTCATGGTACCGGCGAGCTGGTATCCCAGTGGGGCAGCACAATAAAGTAACCATGAATGCACACTGCCAGGAGTTGGTATATATGGAAGTATATGGTGGAGCCCCTTGACGCTTAGTGGGTTCATTAAACTTGAAATAAACTGTAAAGAAGCCGACCCTACACCGAACCGCAGGTGGTAGTTTTTTTGTTTGTTGTTTGTTTGTTGTTGTACCTTAGTTGATTAAGCAGGGGAAATTTCAATCATCGACAATTGGTCTTCCTCACCCCACTGATCCTTACCCTATCCCAATAATGCCGAACACCAGGCTCGGTAGTGACAAGTATCAATTTTAAGGTAATTAGTTTGACTCGGCCACGATTCGAAACCTGAGCGTTCGAATCCCATGAACTACCAGAATGGGAGGCGGACGCTCAACTCATTTGGCCATCGCGTCTGGTCCGTCTAGTTAATTTCTAATTGTTCACCCACAAATAAAACATTGGCGACGGAAATGGGTTGTGTCAATGTTTCACTCATTGACACATGAATCTCCTGAGGATCACCTAGCAGTTGGCAGTGAAGATAGTGAGGAGGATGTAATAAGGCTAAGGATGACGCTATCGTCTCCTGGATGAGACACAGTAGACGCAATTACTCATGCAGCCCTGTTCCCATTGTAAAAATATACAGATTTTCGGTTCGGATTTATATATTGGCAAAGAGCATTACTATTCTTGGGCGACGGAGTGGGGACCAGGATTATGTAACAGAGAAGCAGTGGGTGCCCCACTCACTTTGTGACATAATCGCTGATGTGGAAATGTGATAACACATAGGGACCGAGATTGTGATGTGATGTTCATACTTAAGAGATGGTTAATGATTAGTGAAATGTCCCCTCCATGAACCAGAAAGAATCAACTGGAGGGGAAGGGCATACATTATGGACACCACCTGCAGCTGGGGGTTGAGTGACAGCTGCCCCCTATTAGGGCATCGCCCACCCAGGTTGCGGAGGTTGTCTGATTGGATGGCTGGGTGAGCCCAGTCACCTGCATTCCTTATACCTGACACACAGACCCCACTATAGGTACTCTTGTCTGGGACTCCACTTTCTACACTCAAACGAGCAACAGCTATTCCAAAAGATACTGATCTGTGTGCAACAACCATTGGACTCAGGTTCAATGGGCTGTAGGCACTGGTTCTGATATACACAAGCAAGAGTCATGTGGATCCATGTGGGCAGCTGGTAAGGAGTGAGGGTGATAGGTCACCAGTAGGTGAACAGGAGTTGATGCCAACAAAGCACAACTTCTTCACTGTCAATCTTGCGCGACTTGTCTTCCTATCTTCCTTATGAGAGTGTTGAGGGTGACACCAGGTGGGGACTGACAGACAGTTGTCAGAACGCACCGGGGGAGAATAGTGATAATTGGGTCTCAGATGGCCGAGTTCTCGAGATATTACACCATGAAAGGGCTTCAGACTAGCCCATTGAAAAGTGTCAGAAGGCTGGGTTATGGAAATCACTGCATGATTTTATAATCTAAAGTTCTAAATATAGAGTTTTTTTTTTTTGGTCCATTAGTTGTTCAAGCAGGGGAAATTTCAGTCATAGATGACTGGTCTTCCTCATTCCACTGCTGGTCGATAGAAAGCCCGACCCTACACTTTTACTGACCCAAGGGATTTTGAACCTCCCACACCACATAGACATGGGATGAGAGCAACCGGCCTTGGATGACGCTGTAAGTTATACACAGCGGTGGAAATCCAAATTGACAGAGCTGGGGGCATGGGGAATCGAACCGCCGACCCTCAGATTAGGAGTCTGACCTAGAAAAAAAGTCAGACACTCTAACCACTCCGCCACAGAGAACGCCAAAATCAAAGTTCAAATCCTTATTTATCATCGCCCGCTATTTATGATTGGATTGATGAAATAATGTATATTACTACACTTTAAAAGTTGAATCGATAACTTTCTGTGGCCGCCATCTTGTTGTTTGTCTGTTGCAACTTGCATTCTCTCCCAATTTCTCCACTTTGTGCCAATATATATCAACACTATATGCTGGAACCACTGCATCCACAGTTAATTCCTACTGAAGCAGTTGTTGCTCAGATCTAAGTAGGGCTGTCATTCACCCCCTACTGTGAATACGGGTGAATCTTTTATCTAATGCCCCCTGAGCTATCGTGTCCCACATGGGACACAGTAGATTTATCACCAGTGACAGTAGCCATGGAGGCAAGGGACTCTTCTCACTCAAGGGCACCAACCAGGAGTCTGCTGGAAGAACTTTTTGAATGATGGGCTAACTGGATTAGAGTCCTATATCTTATGAGATTAAAACATTACAGTAAATTGAGTAATTATTTCAGCAAAAAGGAAAGTTTGTTTTATTTAATGACACCTCAAAAGCACATTGATTTTTATCATCGGCTATTGGACGGCAAACATATGATCATTCTGACATATTATTTTGGAGGAAACCCACTGCCGCCACATACGCTACTCTTTTTGATAATCATTATTTCAGCAAAGACATTAAGACATTCTCAACAAAGACATTTGTCATGGGTTTGTGTGATGAAAATAGGAAGTAGGATTCAAACCACATTTATTGTCATTCTGGATCTAGCGTAGTAGCCAATACACTACCTAGGCACCCTGAAACAATCACCCGATCCACGCCTGACTATAACTCCTTGCCTGAGAGGTCAGTGCTGACTATAACATTCAACCCCCTAGAATTATAAGTATTGTAAATGGTTTACGTCCATAAATGGTTTAATGCTTACAATTTACATGCATACAGGCAATGTATTTAGGTATACAACAGGGTAGGTTCAACAACCATACAGCATGTAGCTTGTACAGGATCCTGGTCATAGCCCCAGTATCATTGTGATGATGAACATGAGAAATATTGCACCTAGAGCTGGAATCGAACCCACTTCTCTTACATCCCTGGCTAGTTTGCTAATCATTTCAGCACCTAGTCACGCTCCACCTGGCTATGTGGCTCCTTGCCTGAGAAGTCAGTGCAGATTACTACAATAGTATGACAACCAGAAAATGGTACCAAGTTAGTTACGGAAGTTTTCTATAATCCAGCCTCAATCTTACACCCTGAATTACCAATATTTACCATGCAATATGTAGTGGTCTGCACTGACCGCTCAGGCAAGGAGCCGCATAGAGAGGTAGGCGTGGGTAGTATGGTGATGTCAGAGAGCCTAGGTGGTGTAATGGTTAGCACACTGGCCCAGAATGCAAAGAGATGTGGGTTCGAGTCCTGCTCTAGGCGCAATATTTCCCATTTTCATCACCCCCATGGCACTGTTTCCATGACCAGGATCATGTACAAGCTACACGCTGTATAGTTGTTGAACCTACCCTGTGTATGTATTTGTAAGTGCATTGCCTGTATGTATGTAATTGTAAGCATTACACCACTTACAATTCCAGGGGGACGAGTTTAGTGGTCTGCACTGACCTCTCAGGCAAGGAGCCACATAGACAGGTAGGCATGGGTAGTATGGTGATATCAGGGAACTTAGGTGGTGTAATGGTTAGCACACTGGCCCGGAATGCAAAGAGATGTGGGTTCGAGTCCCGCTCAAGGCGCAATATTTCCCATTTTCATCACCCCCACGACACAACATTTGCAATCTGATTGGTCATGGACATTGGATGCCGATAACAATTCCCTCAACAGATCCAAGACAACAAAACTCAACTGAGCCGAGTCTTTATTTTTCCCACACAGCATGATTGGAATGAGAATCACGCCGCCTGCATCTATCGCTACAGAGGTGTCTGAGCAATGTCTGATGAGGATAAGGTTGCCAAGCCCTAGATCGGAATTGTGAAATATGCATCTACATCACGACGTTCCCATAGGAGATTCCTCAGCAGGTAGTTCCGATGTAAATTGGCGATGCAAAAATCTGGAAATTGCATAACAGCATTTTGTACAGTGTGCTGTCTATCCGAACAATGTGTGACCCACTATGGGAAAACCTGCGGCCGTGTAGCAATCTAGATAAAAGATTCACCCGTTACTTGTAGTACACGGGTGAATGACAATGTACTGTAAATAAGCGCGAAAATAGCTTTAGTATGGAACAGCAAGTAGAATGCCTGTCTCCAGTGTCAAATGGTTACTTATATCGGCACAGAGTTGGTGAAATGGGCGAGAATGCAAAAAGACAAGATGGCGGCTGCAGAACGCTGTCGATTTCACTTTTAAATCTTATTAAACTAGATATTATATTATATTTTTCAACTCAAAGGTAGTGGGCTATCAATAAGACATGTAAAAAATAATTGTTCTTCTTAGATTGTGAAATTAGGCTCTCAATTCATTAACCCGCTTTTTCGACCGTTTTTATATAGGGTTGGTATTGACCCGTGTACTGCGAGTACGGGTGAATCCTTTATCTAGTAGCAATCATGCTACATGTATGGAGAAAACCATAATTTAAATGTCATGCAGACACTATTTCCCCCCTAGCTAACCACTATTTTGAAGCCAGAATAACCAATGGAGATATTTTGGAAAATATATTTCACTTGATTGTGGATGATCAATGCCGGGAGTCTATAATGAGCCGCACTACGACACAGTGGTGGTCGTGACTGCGCTGACCCTTTCCAGTCAGAAGTATCAGCAGGCGGCAGCATGCTAGCAGGGGGTTGGTCCGTCTCTAATACCCCTGTCACACTACGATGTAACGAGCCAATGTAAACCTGATGTGCTCACGTTTCGTCATTACGTTGACGTACGTTGGGTTACTTTATGATGACGTCAGAATGACGTTAGACTGACGTCGAACTACGTCATGTTACGTCGTGTTATGTCGGCGCGCGTCAAGGTTTTGAACCTGTTCAAAACTTTTGATGTAACTCCAACGTAAGGGCTTACGTTCGCCGTACGTTCTGTACACGTTCAGCGAACGTCAATGATGTTAGACGGACGTTAGTCAAACACTGCTCACTACGTTGCACTATGTTGCACTACGTTGACCCACATTAAAGCCGGTGGAAACGTCCACGCTGCGTAATGGGAACATCAGGAGAACGTATGCTGAACGTATGTCCAACATACGTTCAGCGTTTCACCACCGTGTCATGACATGTGTAACGTCACATAACATAATGCAATGTAGTTCTGGCGATGGAATAACGTACATAACATTCCGTGAGCATAATTACGTTGTCCTCTCTCGTTGAATGATGCTATCACTACGCTATCACTACGCTTTACCGATGTTACGCTCTCGTCAACTACGCTGCATCCACGTTCAACTTGTGCCCAAATTTGCATACTACGCCAAGTAGTTCGACGTTGTTCACATTCTCCCTATGCTGACATCGTTACGTCGTAGTGTGACAGGGCCTTTAAATAGACCATTTTACCCAATGCTAGTGGGCGCCCTCGGCAGCCTGCTACCGCTGACTCGACTGGCTAGTGACAGGTCACTTCTATTTTGACCATGGCATAATAAAACAGGGGAGCGCCCCAATGTTTGAAGCAACTGCGGGCGACTCGGATGACCCGAGTCATTATAGTTTCAAATCGAACACCGAGTGTGGAGTCGACAAATACATGTGCCGTGTGCGAAACAACCTGACCCCAGTAACTGATCTCTTGACTGGGGTTGGCTAGGAGCGATGACATCACATTCGTGCTGGTACCATCCTGCAGGATAAAAGCTACCAGTACCAGTCATACTAGATAAAAGATTCACCCCGTACTTCCAGTACAGGGGTGAAAACCAGCCTTATATAAAAACGGTCGAAAAATCAGGCTAATGAAATGAGTCTTTATGAGAGCCTAATTTCACAATCTAAGAAGCAACATTTATTCTTTGTATGTCTTCATGTTTACCCGCTACTTTTGAGTTGGAAAATATAATAAAACATATACTTTAATGCAATTTAAAAGTGAAATCGATGACGTTCTCTGGCTGCCATCTTATCTTTTTGCATTCTCTCCCATTTCACCAACTCTGTTCTGATATAAGTAACCATTTGACACTGGTGCCAGGCATTCTACTTCTTGTTCCATACTAACACTATTTTCGCCCGTATTATTTATATAAGGTTGGTCTTCACCCGTGTACTACAAGTACTGGGTGAATCTTTTATCTACAGTCATACATGTTTCTTTTTGGTAATAACCAAGATTAATTAAATGGAAATATAACTAAACTATGCAATCATAAAATACGCTAAATCCTATTTTGATGTACTTATATCGGTTATTTAAAAAAAGAAAAAGGTTTTGGATTAAGCCACCATTTTTTCCACCCCAAGCATGGAGAAATGTATTTGATTATTCGACCCGAGTCTGTAGGATGTGCGCATGCACCAAAAAGTGGCTCGGGTGACCTGAGTTGATTAATCCATTACGCCCTTCGGTGTTACCTCTTTAGTCCCCAGGTGGATCCGGATCCAGTTCATCACAATATAATTTTGGGTGGGCATGATGAAAATGGGAAATATTGCGCATAGAGCACCTATTCGAACCCACATCTCTTGCATTCCAGGCCAGTGTGCTAACCATTCCACCACCTAGGCTCCCTGAGTAGCATCACCCTATCCATGCCTACCTGTCTATGCGGCTCATTGCCTGCCAAATCAGTGCAGACTACTAACTACACTTGTCCCCCTGGAATTGCAAGTCTTTTAAATTGTTTACCTCCATAAGTTGCTAAATGCATGGTGATATACATACAGCCAATGCACTTACATAAAAATACAGAAGGTACATTCAACAACCATACAGCACATAGCTTGTACAAGATGTTTGTCATGGCACCAGTGTTGTAGAAATGATGAATATGGGAAATATTGCGCCTAGAACACGAATTGAGCATTCCGGGCCAGTGTGCAAACTATTACCCCACCTAGACTCCCTAAGTATCGTCACCATATCCACGCCTACATGTCTATGTGGCTCCTTGCTTGAGAGGTCGGCGCAGAAATTTACATAATTATCAACAGAAAACTCAATTTGGAAAATTCTGACTATATGGGCCATTTTCCAAGGCCGGTCACGAGTTATTTGACAACTTAGGCGGTAAACTGGTTCGAACCTATCTCTGCAGGCACAGATGATTAAATCTCAGCCACCCTCCCTCCATACTCTCTCCACCAATGACAGGAATCATTGTATTTTTTTTTCTCATTTCCTATTCATTCAATCAAGGCAAAGCATTTATGTCTATGTATAATGCTAGAATTATGGGGATATTATGGGAACGGATCTGATTGTTGTTGTTGACGATTTATACTGCCTATCATGGATAAGCCTGAATAGGCTTGTTTTCACCATTAGACAGCTTGTCGATAGAAAGCCTGAGCCTACACTTTTACCGACCTAAGGGATTTTTAACCTCCCACACCACATAGACATGGTATGAGAGCAACTGGCCTTTGATGTCGCTGTAAGTTATACACAACGGTGGAAATCCAAATTGGCAGAGATGGGGGCACGGGGAATCGAACTACCGACCTTCAGGTTAGAAAAAAGTCAGACACTCTAACCACTCCGCCACAGAGAACACCACATGTGTTGGGTGCATGCGATCTGGGAGGTTCTGTTGGTGCTGCTTGAGCGGCCTGGTGGGCAGGTGGGGTGCACTACGGTATGCAGTAAGTCTGGGGGAGGTTTGCAGGATGTCATCTGACCACCACTAGCTGGTTACTTGACCCGGAATTTTACTTAATAAAGAATCGGGGGTTTAGAAGCCAGCCAGAGCTGAGACTCTCCTCCATATCATTATATATATATATATATATATATATATATATATATACATATATATATATAGAGAGAGAGAGAGAGGCAATGCCCATAAGTGTACATATGTAGTTCTGAGTGTTCTTTATATTCGCATAATAACTTATATAATATATACATAAAATAAAGCCAGCCGGGATGGCCAAATGAGTTGAGCGTCCGTCTCCCGTTTTGGTAGATCGTGGGATTCAAACTGACATGTTTGAACCTTGGTCGAGTCAAACCAATGACTTAAAAATTGATACTTATTGCTTCCTAGCCAGGGACTTGGCATTATTAGGATAGGGCAAGGACTGGTTGTCTCAGTATCAGGATAATGTGACTGAGTGGGATATCAGGTCATGGTGCTGCCAACCTGGTCTCCCAGTGGGGCAGCACTAATGAATGTGAACGGTCACAAGTCGGTACCCGTCCTGATATATATATATATATCTTGTGATGGATGTATTTAAAAAGTAAAGTTTGTTTTATTTAACCACGCCTCTAGAACACATTGATGTTATCATCGGATATTGGACGTCAGAGTAATGGGTGTATTAATGCTGTCCATAACGGTTAAGTCTAATGAGTTACTTTCGCTTGATATGACCTTAGATGTTGCCAGGACATAACACTCCAACAACCATACCATAATATGAAGCATATACATACATATTGTATGATGTATACGTACACACCATAGCTTTCTGTCCCCTCTATCTCTCTTTCTTTCTCTATGTATAACAATGCTATCTACACATATTACCGATGGCTATTAGGTCAGACAAGCCTGGTGAACCCTTCTCCGGTTTGTCAATCGATTCCTGCCCGGCAGAGCGGATCGGAAGTGGGTGTGATTTCTGGTTCCGGCAGACATCATTAATCACGCCCCACTCCCAATTGGGACAAATAACGTCCCGCGCTCACGCGTCACGTGATGCAATCCCCACCTCGTCGTGTTGTAGTCGCCAATCAGAGCCTCGTCTGCACCACCAGATTCCCCTCCCCCCCTCCTCGCACCTCGTCCCACCCCTCCCTTCCTCCTTCCCCACCTCCCCATCCCTCCCCCACCTTCCTCCACTCCGACCTCCTCCCTCCCTTCCTCCCCCTCCCCCCTTTCGCTCCTCTCCAACTCCCTCCTTCCCCCACTCCTCTCCCCCACTCCTCTCCCCATAACACACAACAGATAAATAACACACATCACAAACACACTAGAAACAAATATGGCGAAATAACAACTGAAAACCAAGGAACCAATATCTGGAACTCAATACCAGTAGAGATTAGAAACCTTAAAACTTTGAAAAACTTCTGTAATAAACTAAAGATAAGCTATCTCAATGCATACTAAATCGATTACCAGTAAAGAATATATATAATAGGATATAGTTGTCATTAACTACTCACATAATTTAAACTATCAAGTGGCTATGGCAAAGAACATAAGATTTACCCCTATTAACATACATGCAAAATAACTACTGATACTGCATGTAAGTACATGAATCCATGACACAATATACATATAATATTCCTATCATTACTTTGTTTTTTACTAACTGTGAAGAGAGGCATCAGTATCTCATCATAATCATTAGTTAAAAATGTAGCTTAAGTTTAATCACTTGTTCATTCACATCATGGAGGCCAGATAGATAAGCATCGCTTTTCTGGGATCCTTTCTGTCTGTAAGGAATTTGTATGCATTTATTGTATCACCTCAGTTTATTGTAAACATACCTTGCAGAGAGTTCAAATAAAAGAATTGATATAACTGGGAGCCCTTTCCTCACATGTATTAGGAAACCTTTGCTCTGCGTCTCATTCTGAGTCCTTTCTGTGTGTGTAACTGGGAACTCTTTTCTCAGCGTTGAGATCTATAGCCATGTTTACACGGGCGAGTTAAAATGCTTCATATAAAACCAGTTGTCTAGATCGATTTACATTTGGCGTGTAAACGCGACGCTATGGCGTTTTAGGGCTGAATCGATTCATATAAATCGGTATATGTAAACCACCTTGCGAGGTAGTATAGATGAAGCGATCTAGCTTAAGCGCGTCACACGCATGCGCAGTCGAGACCTTAGTTTGTTGACTTTCCAGTTGATCAAAAGCGCATATTATAGAATTTAGTCTCTGAAACCGCTAGCTGTGCACAGATATTTTTTTCATCATTTATTTTTAGGGTTTCACTGCCCAGCAGAAGTTTTGACTGTTCCAAACCAATACGATTCAGTCCATACATATCTATGTCGAACCCACTCTCTCGTGGTGACGTCGCCTAACCGAAAACTGGCGCTGGTCAGACTGGACTTGCTCATGCGCAGATATCGATTTCCGGCTAAAAGTACTGCGTGTGTGGACACGAGACTAAATCGATTCATATAAATCGACTTGTCTTAAATCGGTTTGGAATTGCCCGTGTAAACACAGCTCATGATTCATCGCCGTGTAACTGAACATTGCAATGTGCTACTAACTGACCGTGTGCTGTCTTGCTGCCACTGTGATGTGTTGCTGACAGTGCACTGTCTTACTGACAGTCTGATGTGTTGCTGAAAGTGCACCAATTTATTGACAGTGTGATATTTTGCTGACAGTGTACTGTCTTTCAGACAAGGTGATCTGTAACTGATAGTGCACTGTGTTACTGACAGTGTGACATGTAACTGACAGTATGCAGTGTAACTGGCAGTGTGATGTGCTACTGACAGTGTGTTGCATTACTGACAGTGTGATGTGTTACTGACAGTGTGATGTGTTGCTGACAGTGTAATCTGTAACGGATAGTGCATTGTGCTACTGACCGTGTAATCTGTAACTGACAGTGTGTCATGTTATTGACAGTGTAATCTGTAACTGACAGTGTGTCATGTTATTGACAGTGTATTATGTCACTAACAGTATGCAGTGTAACTGACAGTGTGCTATGCTACTAACAAGGCGCTGTCCTACTGATAGTGTGATGCTTAACTGACAGTATGTTCGCGCTGAACTACTGACAGATTGTTCGCGCTGAACTACTGACAGCGTGGTGTGACGTGCTGCCCGATACTTCCGTTGTGACCTTCTCATTTTCTCCTTCTGTTCGATGACCTTTAACGGTTGAAAGTGTCTTGTGCGCACCTCCCTCCCCCCCCCCCCCCCCCCGCGCGCAGCGACTTCCGCCACATTACAAAGCGCTTTGTAAATGGCGGCCACTGTGATGTGATCGTCCTCCGGTCCTCATTTTGTGTGTGATGTAATCTGAATAAATATGACATAAATATGTTTAGGTGGAAACAAAGAGAAGGAAGAGGGCACAGATATGTTGCCTGAATGTAACTTATAACAGTCGGATAAGATGCCTCGATTTACGCAACAGACAACTTTTTATATGTAGGCCTACATTAATGGTTATATTTGCTAAAGTTGGTTACTTATTGGAGTTTTACATCCTGTCAACATCTAAGGTCATATTAGGATGGGTACTGACTTGTGACAGTACACATTCATGGTGACTTTATAGTGCTGCCAACTTGGAGATCAGGCTGGTGATATCTCACTCAGTCACATTATCCTGACACCGATCCAACCAGTCCTTGCCCTATCCTAATAATGCTGAATGCCTGGCTAGGAAGCGACAAATATAAATGTTGTATGTCATTGGAGTTCATTGGTTTGATTCGCCCGCCAACTGAACTCTCGGTATTTGGTTTACAGTACAAACTGAGCGCCCACTGTCAAAAAGGAAGTATCCAATATGAGTTGAACCTAGATGAATCTAAAATGTAACTCTTGTTTGTTAATATCTAGCTAAAGGCCCTGTCACATTACGATGCATCTCGCAAACATGCCGCCAATGTGTACAATCACTTTTTTACGTCGAGATGCGTTAAACTTTTCGGCGTGGGGGGAAAAGTTGGATGTCATTGCAACGTAGTGGAGGTAAGCATAGCGTTGGTCTGACGTAGTGGTAATCTATGTCGACGCATGAGAAAAAAAAACCAAACTATTGGCACAACATGTGGCTAACATTCCTCTCGCGCGTACAGCATTTACCTAGCATTGGCATAACGCGCTCCCAACGTTCCGCTAGCGATCATTAAACATGTTGCACAACGTATGAGAGCGTAGTGCCAGTGCATGAGCGAAGCATGTCCAATGACAGTCCAGCGCATTTGGCATTGCACCAGCATGCACCCAGCGCATGCGACTTTGGAATAATGTGTGAGTAACGCATGCCAATGTGCAGGGGGCACCCAACCCACCCGCAAAATGCTCATGGCACGTTCGCAGAACACCGGCAAACGTTATATACGTTAGGCGAGCACCAGACGCACCCGCCCTATACGTCGAGACATGGTGGAGAAATGTCAACCGCCCGTCCGCCATACGTTATGCCTACGTTAGAACAACGTCATCATACATTGGCATTACGTTGCCAACGCGAGGACTGTATGCTCTCCGTCAGAGTAAGAACAATGTAAGAACAACATAGGACAATGTAAGAACAACGTTCCTCCAACACGTGTCTAACGTATCTCGACGTACACCTAACGTGGGCGTAGTGTAAGCACCCATGCATTGTCATACGTTGAAAGTTTTGTGCATGCACACAACTTCGCCGATCCCCTAACGCGTGCCGCAGTATGTCGATGAACGTCAACGTGCATTGGCACATACCAACATGCGCCTAACGCATGCGTAACACATAATGACGTATCCCGATGTAGCGGCAAAAAATCACATATGCACACGCATGTGCCGACAAGCGCGTATACACGCACGGATACGCCCACGAATACACACCAATACACAAACAGACACACGCACATGCATTTACCGATACGCACGCATACACGCACTGACATGCACACGCACATGCACCCACGCACGGATATGCCCATGCATACACACCAATACACAAACACACACACGCACACGCATTTACCGATACGCGCGCATACACGCACGGATATGCACATGCACCAATACACACATGCATATGCACACACACAGATACGCACACGATTGGATATGCCTATGCACGCACAGCGATTAATGGAAGTTTTAGTCATCTCCACTCCCTGTTTCACTGATAGGCTACATGAAACCCATCTCAGAATTGGTGATGCTAGTGTTCAAACTAGTGAGTCAGCCCAGAACCTTGGTGTGATCTTTGACAATACGCTTGATATGTCTAATCACATCAAGATGGTGGGGCATCATTTATGCAACTGAGACATCTCAGATCCATCAAGGATGCCCTGACACATGCACCAATACACACATGCATATGCACACACACGGATACGCACACGATTGGATATGTCTATGCATGCACAGCGATTAATGGAAGTTTTAGTCATCTCCACTCCCTGTTTCACTGATAGGCTATATGAAACCCATCTCAGAATTGGTGATGCTAGTGTTCAAACTAGTGAGTCAGCCCAGAACCTTGGTGTGATCTTTGACAATACTCTTGATATGTCTAATCACATCAAAATGGTGTGTGGGGCATCATTTATGCAACTGAGACATCTCAGATCTATCAAGGATGCCCTGACACGTGAGTCGTTAGAGAAGGTTACTCATGCTTTCATTGGTTCACGCCTGGATTATTGTAATGCTCTCTTGTATGGTCTGCCGCTGTCAAGTATTTCTAAACTGCAACGTATACAGAATGTGGCTGCCAGGTTGTTGACGGGTACAAAGAAATTTGATCACATCACTCCTGTGCTGAAATCATTACACTGGCTCCCTGTGGAGAAGAGAATTGATTTCAAAGTGCTGCTTCTTGTATATCGTGCCTTGCATAATCAGGCTCCAGAATATATGAGAGATATGCTCCAGGAGAGAACAAATGTTTGAACACTGCGCTCCACAGTCTCCAGCCAGTTAGCAGTTCCTCGGAGCAGACTCAAAGGCTTTGGGGATCGTGCTTTTAGTATTGCTGCCCCGAGACTGTGGAATGCTCTGCCAGGATATATCATTGATTGTAAATGTGTTAGTGCTTTTAAAAAAGGTCTTAAGACACATTTGTTTAAATCTGCTTTTAACTAGGTGAAATTTATTTTCCTGTATATTGCTTGTTATGTAAAGCGCCTGAGAACGGCTTGCTGGATCAGGTGCTATATAAATGTTTTATTATTATTATTATTATTATTATTATTATTATAATGGAGTTCTCACACATTAGAGGGGATTTTTAACGAAGACTATTTCACACATACATGCATCAACCGCCCCCCCCACCCCCATACGTCGGGAATAATCAGACCATCGGATTATGCAACTTTTTTTGGGTACATTAGTTATTTAAGCAGGGGAAATTTCAGTCGCAGATGACTGGTCTTCCTCATTCCACTGCTCCTTGCCCTATCCTAGTAATGCTGAGCGTCTGGCTAGGAAGCGTCAAGTATAAATTGTTAAGTCATTGGTTTGACTCGACCAGGATTCGAGCCCCCGATCTACCAACTTTAATGTGAAAATCGCCACACTTATTTATTATTTGCCGATCAACCACAAATCGTGACAAATTGTCGCGATGTTCACTGCGGGCATCAGGCTTGGAACGCCAGTGGCCTGTGCACGAGTCTGTCCGCGTGTGTGTATTTCTGTGAGTGTGTGTGAGTTTGCTGACTGGGAGACAGGCATAGTAGTAGTAGTAGTACTAGTAGTAATAGTAGTAGTAGTAATAGCTACCCGTCACGGCTCAACGACCACGGTCTGAGAATACCAATCTCACCGGAAGTTCGTCAAAATGCACCATGGGAAGTAAAGCTAAGATTCCATATACGCACTATGTGCTATGCGGTATGCCGCATGCGAATGCGGTATATGCGGCATAGATATATGCCAACTCCCAATAGCCGATGTTTACTTTTTGTGCTTGGGGGGGGGGGGGGGGAAATACCCATGACATTTTCGTTTTTTTTTGCTCCAAATTTGTGAAGGAAGGTCAAAGTTACTAGTGTTTTCTATGGCAAATGCAGCAGTATTCGCATTCGCATTCACACCGATCGGTCCATGGGTCGATCCATTTGCCGCATTCGCATTCGCATTGGCGTTCGCAATCGCATTCGGACATATGGAAGCACTACTATGCATTTACATGCTTTTAGATTTTTTGCCGCATTCGCATTCGCATTCCGCATTCCGCGTATATGGAATCTTAGCTTTACTATGCCGTCTCCGCTCAGAGCTCAGGCAATAGGTCTTCACGTTTCCCGTCAGACTGACCGACAACCAGACATACACAGGCAAGAAGCGTTGGGTTCTTCATTCAACCCTCATTGACATTGGACGAGAAAAGGAACGAGTGAGAGAGACAGAGAGAGACAGACACACAGAGAGAAGCAGAGCGTGACCCCCCAAAGTAAGATTGAAAAAAGTAGGTGTACTATTACCGTTAGTTTACATGTAATTGTAAGTGTTCACATGAACTAGTCTTATTCTTGTTTAATGGCTATCAATGTTTTGCGCTGAAGTCACGGTATTGAATACAAATCATGGCGCGTCTCTGGGTTGAATGAATAAGTTACACGAGTTGAGTGAATATTGCGCAAGGTCATAGCTTCCACATACAAAAGTATGCACCGACCTATATATATATATATATATATTTGGTGCCGCGTTTGAGTTTGCGTGCGGAAGGTCAGGAGTTCGGATTTCGACCGAGCACCACCCTATTTATTATTCTATGTATTACGGCTTCATTAAACCAGAAACAGATATTTAGGTAAATTAAGCTATTTGCAGGATAATTGGACTTATCTTATGCATTGCAATGCAGTTACCATTAGCAGATTCCTAGATAATGTAGGATATTCACAGGATAATATGACACGTCATATTTACGAATTCTTGGCAGCTTATTGGTTTTACGTCCTGGCAACGTCTAAGGTCATGTCAGGAGAGGTAACCGACTTGTGACAGTGTGCACCCATGGCGACTTTATCGTGCCCCCCCCCCCCCCCCCCACTAGCACATCAGGCTGCCAGCACCGTGAACAGATATCACACTCAGTCACATTATCCTGACACTGAGTTAACCAGTCCTTGCCCTATCCTACTAATACTGTGCGTCAAGCTAGGAAGTATCAATTTTTAAGTTATTGGTTTTACTTGACCAGGGTTTGAACCCATGAGTTCGAATCCCACGGTCTCCAAAAACTGGAGACGGACGGCTCAACCCATTCGGCCATCCTGTCTGGTAATAAATTCTTCTATGCATTACAATATAATTATCACCAGAAGCAGAAGATCAAATAAATTAGGTAATTTTTAAAGATAATGAGGCACCATTATTAGATAGATTAATATATTATGTATCTTAGTATTAGCATGTCGACAAATTAGGATTTTTTAAAAGGATAACGGGAACTGCCCTATTTATTCTATATATTACCTAGATAAAGGATTCACCCGGTACTCGCAGTCGCAGTACACGGGAGAATACCAACCCTATATAAAACTGGTCGAAAAAGCGGGTTACTGAATTGAGAGCCTAATTTCACAATCTAAGAAGCAACATTTATTCTTTACATATGTCTTATTGATAGCCTGCTACCTTTGAGTTGAAAAATATAATATAATATATCTAGTTTAATAAGATTTAAAAGTGAAATCGACGGCGTTTTACGGCCGCCATCTTGTCTTTTTGCATTCTCTCCCATTCCACCAACTCTGTGCCTATATGAGTAGCCATTTGATCATGGAGCCACAGTTTCTAGTTCATGTTCCATACTAAACCTATTTTCACCCGTATTTACACTACATTGTCCTTCACCCATTTACTACAAGTACTGGGTGAATCTTGTATCTATATATTACCATGACCTCGACAATTTAAAAAAAAAAAATTCTGCCTGGCTATTTGCAATGGAAAAGCTGTGCTGTGATTGGCTGAAACCACTGAATACAGCGGCCATTTTCGAGGCACTTGTTCGTCTCCTGTCTGAAATGGGAGGGGTCTCTGAGACGCACCCTGAACGCAAATAGGCCAAAAACCGTCGTGGAGAAGTCTCCGCAGCCCCTCCGAAATGCACCCTGAATGCGGCCCTGCATTCTATTTACGGTAGTCAATCCTATGATACTCGGGTACGCTTGAGTGAACATGGGGCCGTTGTATTAGAGACAATTGACTGCTGGGTCTACATTACCGACACAGACCTGGCGGTAATGGTATCGTACTAGGACTATGTAGAATTAATGTGAAGGTCCACATTATCCTGCAAATATCCTGATTATGTAACCCCCCCCCTTCTGACGGTAACTACATCATCCTAATGGATAGGTTCATAAATATGACATGCTCTATTATCGTGAAGATATCCTACTGCATCTACACATGCGTCTGATGGTAATTAGGATATTGCAATGACTGGTTCGTTCAGTGTCAGGATAATGTGGGTGAGTGGGATTATCAGGTCATGGCGTGTTCGCCCAGTGGGGCAGCACTATAAAGTCACCATGAGTGTGCACTGTCACATGTCAGTACCCATTCTGATATGACGTTAGAAGTTAGATGTTGATACGCACAACCAACCAACCAACTATCAAAATGTAATAATGGTCCTCTACAGACAAGATTACAGGCTGTAGAAGTGCAAACACCAGTATAAATATTTGACAAATTATCTCCACTCCCCCGCCCTCAAGTCCTATTACCTCTGTCATTTGAGATACAATTGACCATAATTCATAAGGCTGGAGACAGAATTTTAGTGCACTCATTCAAGGATGACATTAATTTATATAAAGTGCAGCTTTAACGAATATAAATCAAGTACACATTTGATCATAGTTTTCAGCACCTCATCATCATCATGCTGTCGGTCGCGATTCGACAAAGACTGCTTTCATTACTTGACTGCCACTCTCCATTTAGCTCTCTGCTGTGAGAGTTGCGTCCATGAGTCGGTCTTAATGTCTCTCAGCTTCAGGTTTCTCTTGATGGTATCCTTGAATCGTAGACGAGGGCGCCCTCTCTTTCTGTAGCCAGAAGACAGTTGAGAATAGAACATTTCATGAAAGCTGCCTGCAAAAGTGTTGAAGTGCTGCTGGCTTTTGCAAGTTAACAGCGGCACTCTCTCGGGGAGCAAATAAGACGTTTCACACCAGCAAGAACATGTCAAGACAGGCGCAAAACTATTTGTCCCTGCAGTGGCTGGTCGGGAGGTGTTGGGAGTTCCATACATCAACCGCCCTTAATGCTGCCACAGTGACATGGTTTTCTGTTTGGGGTTTGCTCCCTTAGCCTTCGGTTCTGTCAAGAACCTGTACCACAAGGCTGTGGTTTACAACTCTGCAAGGCAGGGGCATCAAGCTCCCTGAGGTATTGCTATACCTGCAATACCTGCATACCCACCTATTATTGATATAATCATGGATAGCTAATACACATTACTCCATGTAGGGTCAGCAATATTTCAATTTTACTTTTTACATACTACTGCTGTTACGTAGACACTGGTTCCTTGTATATTGACCAGACGGGATGGCCGAATGAGTTAGAGCGTCCGTCTCCCGTGTTGGTAGATCATGGGGTAGTGGGTTCGAACCCTGGTCGAGTCAAACCAATTACTTAAAAATTGATACTTGTCGCTTCCTAGCCTGGTGCTCAGCATTATTAGGATAGGACAAGGACTGGTAGGCTCAGTGTCAGGATAATGTGACTGAGTGGCATATCAGGTCATGGTGCTGGTGGCCTGGTCTTCCAGTGAGGCAGCACTATAAAGTCTCCATGAGTGCGCACTGTCACAAGTCGGTACCCGTCCTGATATGAACTTAGATGTTGCTAGGACGTAAAACAACAAACAAACAAACCTTGTATATTATAGTCCAGAAATTATTATCCATTTTAATTTAAAGTGTATTCGTTAAATGTAGAAATTAATTCACCAGGTTCAAATCCCAATTCAGGGACACTCCACACACGCAGCCGTATCAGATAAATAAGTTTAGAGGTTGTAGCCGGGTGGGTGGTAAAGTTATTTCTGTAGCGATAAGCAGCTGAATCTGCTCTGTACCAAGCTCCATTAGTGAATGACTGGGAATTCAGATTTGGTCTAAAACTTTAGCCTTAGTTTTTACCATAGCGACATATTAATTCTTGGATACATTACCACTGCATTCAGATGTACTCAAGGTGCCAGGTAGCTATGAATGTTATATGTGCATCCGGTGGGTACTCTCTCCAGGCAACACTAAAATGGTCTCCAACGTTATGAATTACCCATGTTACTAGCAACATGTATAATTTGACACGTGCTAATTTCTAGAAAAAAACGCAGATAATAAATGTTACTTTTTGCCATGAATATGGCATTCACTGCTGACATAGTGTAAAATTATCCACCAAACAAGGCACACATCCCAACTATTCCTCCCCATCCACTCCACTCCACCCCTCCCCTCCCCCCCCCCCCCCCCCCCCCCGCTCGGCTCTTCGCTAAGAACAGAAGTAAAGGTTGTTGTCTTTCCAGTGACGCCTTCACAATCCGGTAATAATGCTCGCGTGACCGTAACCTTAGCAACGCGTCCCACCTCGGGTTAGTTGTCTTATAAAGGGTAACGCGATGATGATTGGGGGTGTTTGTAACCTTACGATGGTTACCGGTTGCAGAACTGCAACATTGGGTAGAGAGGCTCCGATAAATCGGCCCAATGTGTGGTTAAAGACTTAACTTTGTAGGGAGTGTTGTAGAAGCTGGGGACATCTTCACAACATTGTAATGGTGAGGTGTTGGGGCGGCAGCGAATCTCTTCGGTCCGGCGTGTAGTTGAGCTGTAGGTGTAGTGCAGCACTTGAATCCGGTCAGCAGCAGGGGTTTGAGGAAGGCGGGCAAACGTGGGAGCAGCGGTCATTCCAGCAACAAGAACAAGACAGAGAAATCGTAAAGGTGAAGGGCCCCACCCAAGAACACAACTACCCTGGTCAGGGGAAGAAGTGTGCCTGGGAGAAATCGAAATGGGCAGAATCTAGGAAAGAGAAATGAGGAGAGTTGAGTCAAAGGACCGTGTCTATTTGCTCTATGGTGACCGTCCAGTGAGCCATAGACACGGACAGAGTAAGAGTAGAAAGTGAAATGCCGGCGGGCTCCCCCTCCTGGAACTCTTTTCAGACATATCGAGGAGGAGCATGGCCGGCGGAGAGGTGATAGAGAGAGGTGTGGACAGAGTGCGGTCCGGATAGCAAGTGGAAGGGTAACGCATTTTTCTGCCGCCTATTTATAGCGGATGGCCTTCACAATTAGACGAGATGGTCAAATGAGTTAGAGTGTCCGTCTCCCGTGTTTGTAGATCGTGGGGTCGTGGGTTCGAACCCTGGTCGAGTTAAACCAATGACTTAAAAATTGATACTTGTTGCACCTAGCCTGGTGCTCGGCATTATTAGGATAGGACAAGGACTGTTTGGCTCAGTGTCAGGATAATGTGACTGAGTGGGATATCAGGTCATGGTGCTGGCAGCCTGGTCTTCCAGTGGGGCAACACTATAGTCACCATGAGTGCGCACTGTCACAAGTCGGTACCCGTCCTGATATGACCTTAGATGTTGCTAGGCTTAAAACAACAACAAACAAACATCACAATTACCCAGAGTCGCCTTTGATGGGTGTGGGTTCCCATACATGGGGCTTTACGGTGCTACTGTTTTTTGTTTTTTTCTTGATTTATACTGCCTATTACGGCTAAGCCTGAATAGACTTGTTTTCACCATTAGACAGTTTTTCGATAGAAAGCCCGAGCCTACACTTTTACCGACCCAAGGGATTTTTAACCTCCAACACCACATAGACATGGTATGAGAGCAACTGGCCTTTGATGATGCTGTAAGTTATCCACAGCAGTGGAAATCCAAATTGGCAGAGGTGGGGGCATGGCGAATCGAACCACCAACCTTCAGATTAGGAGTCTGACCTAGGAAGAAGTCAGCCACTCTAACCACTCCACCACAGAGAACACCACTGTAGCCTGCAGTGTACCGGGACTTGAACCCGAACCGTCCACACCGAGCCCCCTCCCCCTCCACACCGAGCCCCTACCCCTCCCCTCCACACCCAGCCCCTTCCCCTTCCCTCCACACCCCGGCCCCTCCCCTCCACAACCCGGCCCCTCCCCTCCACACCCAGCCCCCTCCCGTCCACACCCAGCCCCCTCCCCCCTCCACACCCAGCCCCTCCCCTCCACAACCCGGCCCCTCCCCTCCACAACCCGCCCCCCGCCCCTCCCTCCACACCCAGCCCCTCCCCTCCACACCCAGCCCTCCCCTCCACACCCAGCCACCCTCCCACCCAGCTCCCCTCCCACACCCAGCCCCCCTCCCCGCCTCCACACCAGCCCCCCCCTCCCCCCCACCGCCCCTCCCCCTCCCCCCCCACCCCACCCAGCCCTCCCCTCCACCCCCACCCCTCCCCCCTCCCACCCACCCCCCTCCCCCTCCACACCCAGCCCCCCTCCCTCCACACCCAGCCCCTCCCCCTCCCCACTCCCACCCCACACCCAGCCCCTCCCCCCTCCCCACCCTCCCCACCCCCCCTCCCACCCAGCCCCTCCCCCTCCCACTCCCACACCCAGCCCCTCCGCCCCTCCCCTCCACACCCTGCCCCTCCCCTCCCCACCACACCTGCCCCTCCCCACCCACACCCAGCTCCTCCCCTCCACACCCATCCGCCTCCCCTCCCCCCACACCCGCCTCCCCTAACCCCCACACCCCGGCCCTTCCCTCCACACCCGGCCCCCCTCCCCCCATCCACACCCGGCCCCCTCCACACCCAGCCCCCCCCCCCTCCCCCACCCTACACCCCCTCCCCCTCCACTGTCGCAAGTCGGTACCCGTCGTGAATATGACCTCAGATTTTGCTAGGACGTAAAACAATGGATCATTACTCTAAGCAAATCCTATGTGCGAATTTGTGGGAATAACTTCATTTATATGCAGGCGTTGATTCACACCGGGTGCACAATCGTGGAGCGGACTGGCCATACACACATTTGACCTCCTTCTAATGGGAATGTGTCACATAAACCAAATAGTTATGGACATCACGGCCGGAGTAGCCATCGAATACTGCCTCCACAAAGAGGCGGGGGTGCATTGTGTTTAAATAATTCATGGCTAATTTTTGGTGTACTGATGGACGCCCACTGATTCCTCACACAGATATCTGGATGGCTTGCTGTATAATTGAATGCTGCTTATTCCCCAGTAAATGACGGTAATTAAATTGCTGATAGGAAGATGATGTTAATATGTGAACACAGACGGCGTCGTTGTGTGCACTCAACCGAAGAACTTTTTATTTAAAACAATTAATAAAATGAAAACAACCTTTTTCTCGTTTTTTAATCTTTTTTATTAAAAAAGAAAAAGAGACTGCAATTGTACGAGATGGTTGAGTGGTAAGAGCACCCGCTTCCCTAGATAAAAGATTCAGCCGGTACTTGTAGTACACGGGTGAATGACAACGTAGTCTAAATACGGGCAAAAATAGGTTTAGTATGGAACATGACCTAGAAACTGTGGCTCCAGTATCAAATCGCTACCCATATAGGTACAGAGTTGGTGAAATGGGAGAGAATGCAAAAAGACAAGAGGCGGCCGCAGAACGCCATCGATTTCTCTTTTAAATTGCATTAAACTAGATATTATATTATATTTTTCAACTCAAAGGTAGCAGGCTATCAATAAGACATAAAGAATAAATGTTGCTTGTTAGATTGTGAAATTAGGCTCTCAATTCATTGACCCGTTTTTTCGAGAGCTTTTACCTAGGGTTGGTTTGCACCCCTACTGCAGCAGTACGGGGTGAATCTTGTATCTACCGCTTCCCATGTGGGTGGATGGGTGAGTGGGCCAAAACTGAGTTGTCGGTTATCTTGCCTAGCGCTTGGCATTATTTTGATTAGAGCAAGCTAGGACTGATTGGTTCAGTGTATGGATGGATATAATCTGAGTGATATCGGGGTCATGGTGCTTGTTCTTCCAGTGAGGAAGCACTATAAAGTCGCCAGCAGTCGGGCATTCTCACAAGTCAGTGCCTGTCATATGCCCTTAAATGTGGCTAGACCGTGCGGAAAGTCAGGAGTTGGAATCCCAGCCGAGTCCAACCAATGACTTATAAAATGAATACTCGTTGCTCCCTAGCCTGACACTTGGCATCACTAGGGTAGGACAAGGACTGGTTAGCGCAATTTCATGATAATGTGAATGTGGGGTATATCGGGTCAGGTGCCGACGGCTTGGTCTCCCAGTGGGACAGCACTATTAAGTCTACATGAGTGCACACTGTCACACGTCGTTGCGTTTCCTGATATGAATGACCATCGATGTTGCCCGGAGGGAAAACTCCAACAACCACCCAACCGACCAATAAGTTGCCACCTGTCCTGATATGACCCTACATGTTGCTAGGACGTAAAACAACAAACACCCCCCCAGCCCCCCAAATCACTGGTGACCAATCGCTACTAAGTGGGCCATGATCAGGGGGATGATGCTGATAGGCTGCTTCTGTGTTGCCTTGGCAACTGATGACTGAGCAATGGTCACGTGGGCACACCATCAGAACATCACCGACCCTGAGACCTTATCTCCATGGAAGCGTGTTGACACACTTCTCGCTTCGGAAGCTTTGATCGATCGATTGTTTGATTGGTGGATTGGTTTTTGGGGTTTTACACACTGACAATATCTGGTCATATCAGGATGGACGCGGGCTTAAAAAGCTGCAGAGTCCGATGAAGTATCAAATTTCCAAAACCAAAACGATTATCTAGATTTGGTTCTACATATCTAACTTATTTAAAGCCCTGTTCACACGGGCAAATTTATGTCGACTTAGACAAGTCGATTTATATGAATCGATTTAGTGTCGTGTCCACACACGGAGCGGTTTAAGGCAGAAATCGATATCTGCGCATGAGCAAGTCCAGACTAACCAGCGCCAGTTTCACTTAGTCGACGTCGGCACGAGAGAGTGTGGGTTCGACCTAGATATGTATAGACTGAATCATATTGTTTTGGAACCCTAAAAACTTCTGCTGGGCAGTGAAAACCTTAAAATAAATCATGAAAAAAACATCTGTGCACCTCTATCCGGTTCATAGACCAAATTATATAATATGCGCTTTTGATCGACGGAAAGTCAACAAACTAAGGTCTCGACTGCGCATGCGTGTCACGTCCTTAATCCACCTCAAGTAAGTCGGTTGGGTTCACACATGCCACTTATGTCGATTTAAGCTAAATCGCTTCATCTATACTACCTCGCGAGGTGGTTTACTTGAAGCAAACTAGATGAATCGATTCAGCCCTAAATCGCTTTAGCGTAGCGTCCACACGGCGAATGTGAAGCGAACTAGGCAAGTCGATTCATATGATTCGAATTAACTGCCCCTTGTGAACAGGGCTTTGATACTGATGGACTCACTAAACATTTGTTTCTGCGTAGAACAGAATACTGAGTCTTATTATAGAAGCCTATGGTGTGAGAGTTTTGACAAGCTTGCCGAAATTAATTGTACATGTTTGCACTTCAAATATCTGACAACTTAGCCATTTAAAATAAAACTTACTTCAAACTAAAGTAAGATAGATTATAATGATCAACCTAATATGTCTATCTCAAAAAGTGACAGAAACTCAAAACGGTCGGGCTATGCAACTTTAAATAGGGACCGTTCGCACTCATGGCGGCGCCGTGCCCACTCGACCATTCCGTCAAGTCGCATCTTGCTTTATATCGTGGTTTTAGTGAGATATGCTCCACCTTAATTGATATAGGTTTGTGATATTTTTCACCTTATTTTATATTGTAGTTTTATTGTGATATTCTCCACCTTATTTTATATTGTAGTTTTATTGTGATATTCTCCACCTTATTTTATATTGTAGTTTTATTGTGATATTCTCCACCTTATTTTATATTGTAGTTTTATTGTGATATTCTCCACCTTATTTTATATTGTAGTTTTATTGTGATATTCTCCACCTTATTTTATATTGTAGTTTTATTGTGATATCTCCACCTTTTTATATTGTAGTTTTATTGTGATATTCTCCCCCTTTATTTTTATATTGTAGTTTTATTGTGATATTCTCCACCTTATTTTATATTGTAGTTTTATTGTGATATTCTCCACCTTATTTTATATTGTAGTTTTATTGTGATATTCTCCACCTTATTTTATATTGTAGTTTTATTGTGATGTCCTCCGCCTTATTTTATATTGTAGTTTTGTTATGTTCCACCTTATTCTATGCTGTAGTTTTAGTGGGATATGTTCCACCTTATTTTATATTGTAGTTTTATTGTGATATGTTCCTCCTTAATTGATATAGTAGTTTTATTGTGATGTCCTCCACCTTATTTTATATTGTAGTTTTGTGATATGTTCCACCTTATTCTATGCTGTAGTTTTAGTGGGATATGTTCACCTTATTTTATATATTAGTTTTATTGTGATATGTTCCACCTTAATTGATATATTAGTTTTATTGTGATATGCTCCACCTTATTTTATAGTGTAGTTTTGTGATATATCCCACCTTATTTTATATTGTAGTTTTATTGTGATATGTTCCACCTTATTTTATAGTGTAGTTTTGTGATAGGTTCCACCTTATTTTATATTGTAGTTTTATTGTGATATGTTCCACCTTATTTTAGTGTAGTTTTGTGATATGTTCCACCTTATTTTATATTGTAGTTTTATTGTGATATGTTCCACCTTATTTTATAGTGTAGTTTTGTGATATATCCCACCTTATTTTATATTGTAGTTTTATTGTGATATGTTCCACCTTATTTTATAGTGTAGTTTTGTGATATGTTCCACCTTATTTTATATTGTAGTTTTATTGTGATATGTTCCACCTTATTTTATAGTGTAGTTTTGTGATATGTTCCACCTTATTTTATATTGTAGTTTTATTGTGATATGTTCCACCTTATTTTATAGTGTAGTTTTGTGATATGTTCCACCTTATTTTATAGTGTAGTTTTGTGATATGTTCCACCTTATTTTATATTGTAGTTTTATTGTGATATGTTCCACCCACCTCATTTCACTGGACGCAATGCCTGAATCGGTAAGAGCGCAGGCTGTGGAAGGCTTGGAGTTGGAACTGTGGTCGAGTCAAACCAATGACATATAAAATTGATTCTAAGTCTTTCCACTACCTAGCCCGGCGCTTGGCATTACTAGGATAGGGAAATGATTGGTTAGCTCCGTATCAGGATAATGTGACTGAGTTGAGAATCGGTATCATGTCGCTGTCGCTCTCACTCTAACAATGATACCCCTTTTTGATCACTTACAGGATTGCTCTGGAGATTTCCCTACTAGGCCATCAAGACTGCCCGATTCACTCCCCTGCACACTCCCACCTTGCCGGTACTCTACGTCTACATTCATACAAGACGGGGTGAGTGTAGGACAGTTAGCTTAAAGTTGCATAGTCCGAAAGTTTTGTCTTTGTCACATTTTTAGATAAATATAATAGGGTGAGTGTTATAACTTTATGTAAGCTACCATACTTCAGTTTGAAGTAACTTATATTTTAAATGACTAATGTGGGATATATTCTTTAGTGCAAACGGGTAACTTTTGACAAGCACGGCAGAACTCTAACACGGTCCCTTCTATACAGCAATATACCAGGCGGGATGGCCGAATGAGTTAGAGCGTCCGTCTCCCGTGTTGGTAGATCGTGGGGTCGTGGGTCTGAACCCGGGTCGAGTCAAACCAATGACTTAAAATTTGATACTTGTTGCTTCCTAGCCTGGCACTCAGCATTATTAGGATAGGACAATGACTGGTTGGCTCAGTGTCAGGATAATGTGACTGAGTGGGATATCAGGTCATGGTGCTGGTGGCCTGGTCTTCCAGTCAGGAAGCATTATAAAGTCGTCATGAGTGCCCACTGTCACAAGTCGGTACCCGTCCTGATGACCTTAGATGTTGCTAGGACGTAAAACAAAACAAAAAAATCTATACAGCAATAATGGTTCGAGTGCACCAGTATCTAATTTGGATATTTAGAATCAAATCTAGGTAATTACTTTGGTTTTGAAAATTTGATGACTTTATCGGATTATGCAGCTTTCCCTCCAATTAGTGCCAAGTCATAGGTCATGGTCATCTCCGCCTTGATATGAATGGGGATATTTTTAGAACGTGGGGGAGGGGGGAGGGGGGAGGGGGGAGGGGGGGCGGAATCGCATTACTGATGTCCATATTGAGGCGGCCAATTGTGGGGACACTTTGACAATATGACTGACAGTCAGGCTGGAGCCAATCAGACCGCTGCGCATGCTCAGACTCTTTAAGGTCTCTAGTCGTCGATCCCAAGTTTCGTCTGCTGACGCCCCAAGTTTTGGAATAGTCCAGAAGGACCGTTGTGCAGATTGCTGCGCGAGAAAGTCACTCACCACTCGCCACTCAAATTGACGGAAATTGTAAAGTACTGCTGAAGTTCTTGAGCATTCCTTGCTGACCAGATTGCGGAGTTATGATTCTACCTTTCACCATGTATATAGTGTGGGGTTTCCAGCTCTGGAACTGTACATGGGAACGGTAGAACATAGTCAATCGTTTATTAGGTGAATTGCCATGTACTTATTCCCCCCCCCCCCCCCTTTTAAATTTAATTTTACCTCCCCCCCCCCCAAAGACCCCCCCCCCCCCCAAAAGAGGGGCCTCTCTATTCGCAGAAATTAAAGGGAAGGGGGGGGGGGGTAGGGGGGAAGGTAGTTAGCGGGCATGTAAGACGTTTGACAAGACTAGGCCGCCATGATCGGGGTAATTAACTGATCCCCGGTGTCGGTCTGGTTCCACAGCCTCCTTATAGTAGTTATAGGAATTGGCGCCAACAGTCAAACCACTCACCCCGACACGCCAGGTACCAGCGTCTTGAGATGCAAACCCAATTACACCCACTAATCAAAATGGCTGCCGGCGGGGGCGGGACCACTCGGTGCCAGCGGAAACGCCACTCAGCGCCGACTCATTACCGCGAGTTACCGGAAGTGGAATTAGAATGGTCAGACGCATGCGCGGGGTGGCGGAAGTTGTCCCCTCCCTCCCTGCGCTGCGGGCCACTGCCTCGTGGCCACGTGACATTCTCGGTTTCATTGGCGGTGAACGGACTGCGCGTACCCGTGCGAGGGGGGGGGGGGCGGACACTGCTCATCGAATCCCAAACGAGTCAAAGCAATGATTGGGGGGGAAAAATTGACACTTGTCGCTAACCTAGCCTAGTCAGGGACTTGACATTAATATGATAATCGACAAGGACTGATTTGCTCAGCTTCGGGATACTGTGACTGAATGAGATGTGGTGGGTTATGTTGCTGGTGATCTGGTGTTTCACTGGGGCACCACTATAAAGCCAGGATGAGAGTGCATTGGCACGCATGCTGATGTGACCTCAGATGTTGCTCAGAAAGAAATGAAATAACCTTGGAAGGGTAGTTGGTTGTTGGAGTTTTACATCCTGGCAACATCTAAGATCATATCAGGACAGGTACTGACTTGTGATAGTGCGCACTCATGGTGATAGTGCTTCCCCACTGGGGAGACCAGGCTCCAGCACCATGACCTGATATCCCACTGTCACATTATCCTGATACTGAGCTAACCAGTCCTTGCCCTATCCTATTAATGCCGAGCGCCATGCTAGGAAATATCAATTTAATAAGTTATTGGTTTGGCTCGACCGTGAATCGAACTCCCGATCTTCCGAACGAGAAGCCTGTGTTGTGAATAACGAAGTGCACTCGGTGAGTTCTGGTCCATGACTGACTTTATTGCGGGTCCACGTCACGGCTCTCACATGACCACGTGACCCCCTCGCCTCGTCCCGCCCGGTGTCGTATTCTCAGCGCCCGGTCATTCTCAGCGGCCTGTCGTGGCTTCTGCGCATGCGCGGATTTTCGAACGTTGCCGCGAGCACTGCTATTTGTTTTGTTTACACTCGGCGATTCGACGCTGATCGAGCTGCTATGTTAATATCGCTTGGAATTTAAGGTTAATTTAATTAAATTTCATTATTTGAGTATGTAATTCTGTTAAATATGATCGCATTCAATAGATTTAGGCGTAATCGGTCCATAACACTGCCGGGCACCAGCTGAGCTTGTAGCCGGCGATGCCACGGGTCTTTTGACCACGACGGGCCGCTGAGAATGACCGGGCGCTGAAAATACGACACCGGTCTCGGGTCCACATACCTTACATAGCTTACATACCATATATACCTCACATCTTCCCCTGCAAGGATTCTGAAGCTCTATTGATGGATAAGTCACTGTAAGCAGATTTGTTAATTTGTTGTTATATAATGCTGGAAGAAATAGTAATGAAGTCAATAATAATTGCTTTCAATCGATAACATAGTGTAAAATATTCCGATATATATGGCATGGGGGGAATGCAAATGTTCTATTACTGGTCGGTGTACATGACCAGGCACATGTATATATATATATATATATATATGTATATGTATATGTATATGTATATGTATATATGTATATATATATATGTATATATATATGTATTATGCATATATAATATGTATATATATATATGTATATGTTATGTATATGTATATTGTATATGTATATTATATGTATAATGTATATGTATATGTATATGTATATGTATATGTATTATATGTATATGTATATGTATATGTATATTATTATATGTATAATTAATATGTAATATTATATGTATATATATGTATATATATGTATATATTGAATGGCCCACGGCCCTCCGACTCACCCTTTCTCACACGAAAGAACACCAAGATTCAATTCAGTGTACGCTTCACCTGGTTTATTGAACCCTCTGCTCTCCGCGGCGTCAGTAGTTGTCTGACCCGCCCCCTGACTCGCCAGATCCCACATCGACTCTATAGGTGTGTGTGGGGGGGTGGGTCAACCACACGCAGTAGAGGTCAGCCCAGTTGGGGTCTGACCGGTGGTGACCCGTGCCGCCACCTAGCGCAGTGTAGTGGTACTGCGCTGATGGCGTCGTAGTCTCCGCTGCTACCGCGTGATAGTAGAGCTCATGTTCAGACTACTACACTGCCCCCCTTAGAGTCTCACCGGTTGCAGAATGCAAACCGATGAGAATCGAGAAATGATAGAAGTCAACATGAGAACTATGTAATGGCCCACGGCCCTCCGACTCACCCTTTCTCACACGAAAGAACACCAAGATTCAATTCAGTGTACGCTTCACCTGGTTTATTGAACCCTCTGCTCTCCGCGGCGTCAGTAGTTGTCTGACCCGCCCCCTGACTCGCCAGATCCCACATCGACTCTATAGGTGTGTGTGGGGGGTGGGTCAACCACACGCAGTAGAGGTCAGCCCAGTTGGGGTCTGACCGGTGGTGACCCGTGCCGCCACCTAGCGCAGTGTAGTGGAACTGCGCTGATGGCGTCGTAGTCTCCGCTGCTACCGCGTGATAGTAGAGCTCATGTTCAGACTACTACACTGCCCCCCTTAGAGTCTCACCGGTTGCAGAATGCAAACCGATGAGAATCGAGAAATGATAGAAGTCAACATGAGAACTAACTTGAAAGGGAGAGAAGCCTTACAAAGCTATGTATCCTTTTGCGCAATTCCTAGACCTGCCTGCAGCGAAATAGCGATATGAATCTAGCTAGCTGCAAGGCAAACATGTCATCAGTCTAGGTGAAGAAAGAGTCTTTAAATGAGTCGCACAAAGACGACCTCTCCCAGCCTCTATGTAGTTGGTGTATAGAATGTTTTTTGCTGGGAGAGAATTCATACCCCACAAGTGGAACCCCCTTGACAGAAGGAAGCAAGGAACTACTCAGTCCGCCCCCCGCCGCCCCCCATCTCAGAAGAACCGTTAGCGGGGCGCTCCTCCTTCTACGCGGAGCGGCTCCTCTTCGAGCTTCCTCAGTCCGTCCTCCTTGTGCTCGCGTCGCCTGGCCAGTAGATCACAGACGGTATTACACCGCGGACACGCCAAACAGCCACACCCAGGACCCGCCACGCTCGGTGCCCCGCTCCGGTGCAGAATGCATGAAAGTAGAAGGGCGGTGTTACTTATAACAATTGAGAAAGTCTCCGCAGATACAACGTTCAGGAATGCAATACATTTTATAAGAAGCAATGGGCGCCAGCAAGAACCCGGCCTCCTACAAAGAAAATTACACCCCATGTGCATCCTCCCCTGTTATAACAGGAGCCGACGCACACGCTGTCAATCATGTTCTGCCGGAAGCGCTTACCATAGTAGTAATTTTAAAATAAAGAATGCAGCATAAAATAAGAGCCAGGGCGACACTGCATAGGAAAATCTTTTAGTGTAAAATGGACAGTGTCCACCCACCAACTCCCACACCATCGACCACCCCGTTCCACTAAATAAATTTAGAATATAATATTTCCTAATAGTGTGGAACAAGGAAGTCAAAACGGGGTGAAAGTTGAGGAATATTTTAGAAATAATTTATTTAGTATATATATATATAAAAAAAATTATTCCGACCCCTACTGCAGAAAAATAGGCAGAACACAAGAAGCTAGATCCTCCAATCGGGAGAAAGCTAAGCTCTTCACCATAACATATATCATGAACAATCGTACTGCAAAAGAAAAATAATATTGGAATAAAGCAGTACGATATGCTAAATACATTATGGTTATCAATGTAACAATAGCACCGTAGTACTAAAAAGGTATATACAATGTTATATTAGTTATAATATACATATATATACAAGGCGGTATCCACCTCCTGAAGGGAGATGAACTATCAGAAAAAAAGAATTATTTTATATAACATTAATGTGTATAATTATATAAAAAAAAATTAATAACCGCCACAGGGGTGCTGGTCTTTCAATAACCCCCGACGTGGAACCCAAAATCCCTCAGACAGGGCTAGCGCCGATCACCTGCGCGAGCAGTTAACCACCGCTAACCTAACTGCCACCTGTCATCCGAGAAACCACGATATCCAGAATCCCTCGGACAGAGGAGAGCGACGCCCAACTGTACCAACAGTTACACGTCGTCCACCACCCTGTCACCTGTCACCTGAATTTCGACGTGACGTCCAAAACTGACTAGACAGGACAGAACGACGACTAATCGCCGTCCACCTTCCCGTCACCTGTCATCTGAACGTCGCCGTCAGCGTCAGCAGGCGCCCTTGCCAGCAGCGCCCGATGTGCCGCAGCAGCATCAGCCACCAAGCTGGCCGGCAGGCCGTGCAGCCTGTCCTCGACGCTGAAGCCGGAAAGATCCAAAGTGCGCAATGAACCATCCCAACTCCGGAAGTCCGAGTGGAACGCGGCAGAAAAAGTCATGTCGATATCGTCAATGACTGAAGCCTGCCGCGCCCTCTGCTCGCGTGATACCGCCAACTTCCGTTCGACAATCTTTTTGTCCTCCACGACATTGTCTAAGTCAGTACCACGCCTTCCCTCAGCCTGACGCGTCAGAACTTCTTGCGTCTGCGCGACGACCGCATCAAAGCCCCCAATGAAGGCTTTAACCAGGCCGCCGACCGACTCCGAAATTCTGGCCGTAACGTCTGCACGGTTGGCCTCGCAGAGACGCTCCGTGATACCGTCCAACGCCAGAGCGACACCGTGATCAACCAGCGGGGCCGCAGCCACCACCGATTGCACAGGCATCACCTCCGGAGATGAACTAACCACAGGACCAGTCGCCGCTGGTTTCACAACCGAGCTCGCAGACGGCGTCCCTGCCAACTGAGAGGCAGATCCCGCAGCCGCCGACACACGTCGCCGCGGAACCTGACCCAATGACACTGGGTGCGACACCGATGCCACTGGCACCGTCGCCACGGTCGCCGGAGCCCGAGCCACCACCGCACTCAAAGTGTTGGGTGTCAGCTCAGTCACCAGCTTCCGACGCTTACGACGGCGCACGCCCCTCGACCCAATCGCCTCCGGATTGATAGTCACGACCGGCAACTCAGGCCAGTCTCCCAACCCCTGCTGGGCAGCAGATGAAGGGGGTGGAGGCGGCGGTGGGGGAGGCGAAGCTGACCTGTCCGACCCCTGGTTCCGCTGCAGCTCAATGGCAGAGCCATCGCGCAACGGCACCAGGGACGAGGACCTCTTACCTCTCCCCTTGCCTTTCCCCTGGATGGACCTAGCACCCCGCCCAGAGCTCGAAGAGGCCACAGGAGCTGCTCGCCCCTGCTGGTCCCTCCTCACGGCAACAGCACCACGACCCCTGCCCCGTTTCGCCGAAGATGCGCCGCAACCGGCGAAAAACCGCTCACGCCGCACCTCCGCCGACCCGGGAACATACACAAACAGGGCGATCAACCTGTGCTGCCTGGGCAGCACCAGGGTCTCCCTGCTGAAGTGGAAGTCAGTGCGCTGCTTCATCGTGAAGGACACCGCTCTCTTCGACACGGACTGAGGATTCCACTGAATCTCACCCAGTCCCTTCACGACGTCATATAGCATGCGTCCCTGGCCCTCCAGCAGATGCCTGATCATCTCACCGCGGCGAGCAGTCGAGAAGTACTGCCCAGTCGCCTTAAGCGTTGGACACCCCTCCGAACCACTCGCCACGTTAAACGGTCGTGTGCACCTCCATAGAGGAGCGGTGTGAAGGTGGTTCTCGCAAATATGCCGAGCCAACGCCCCCCACCGCAGAAACAGCTTTGGCACCGGTCTCCGCCCCACCGGGTTCAGCTCACAGAACAGGCAAGCCTGTCCCGGGCGAAACACACGGCGGACGTACCCCAGGCACGCCAGTTCCTGCTTCGTGTAACCATCCTCCCTCGCTGGATTTCTCAACGCCTCAAATAAATTGCATAAATGGGCGTTGTACCACTCCAACGGTATACGAGGATGGCAATCAGGCTCCGTCCAGCCCTCGTCATCGGAGACCCCGTAATCTCCGTGAGGGTCCTGGGACCGCATGACCCGCTGGAGCCCATGCTCCCAAACCACATAGTCCCTTAGGCTACATGGCTCCACATGAGGGTCGTTCCACAGCCGCGACAGGGTACCCTCTGTCAAACCAGCCACGTTCCCCGAAAGAAACCGCGACAGCTTAACAGGTCCCCCCCCTCGCGACCTGACAATCCACTCAGATGATGGAGTAGGGTCCTCACCGATCCGATACCCAAGCTCCACCCCATATTCACAGCTGACCGACCAACATGCAAGCATGTAGGCCACCCGACCCGTACTCCGATCACCCCCCCCCTGTCCTTGCCCAGAACAGGAAGCGGCCGATCTCGACGGACGTGCAGTCTCTGAACTGCCGCCAGCTGGAACGTCGTCAACGTCCACGGTTCGTTTGGAACCATCGCTATTATGATAGCGATAGTCAAACGAACCATATGACACCTTTGCAGGAGGGATCGATGCCTTAGAGGGCA